>PVIU01025250.1:0-24019 GCA_004026605.1 Ondatra zibethicus
CTCTCCCCCTCCTTCCACTCTACCCCCACTCCCATGCTCCCATCCCCTGCCTGGCAATTCCGTCCACTTCCAATTTCCAGAAGGATCTATATCTGTTTTTCTTTGGGTTCACCTTATTATTTAGCTTCTCTAGGATCACGGACTATGGGCTCAATATCCTTTGTTTATGGATAGAATCCACTGATGAGAGAGTACATACCATATTCATATTTTTGGGTCTGGATTATCTCACTCAGGATATTGTTTTCTACTTCCATCCATTTGCCTGAAAATTCAAGATGACATTGTTTTCTACTGCTGAGTAGTACTCTAATGTGTATGTATTCCACACTTTCTTTATCCATTCTTCCATTGAGGGGCACCTTGGTTGTTTCCTGGTTCTGGCTATTACAAATAATGCTGCTATGAACATAGTTGAACAAATGCTTTTGTTGTATGGCTGGGCATCTCTTGGGTATATTCCCAAGAGTGATATTGCTGCATCCTGAAGTAGGTTGACTCCCAGTTTTCTGAGAAACCACCACATTGATTTCCAAAGTGGCTGCACAAGTTTGCATTCCCACCAGCAATGGATGAGTGTTCCCCTTACTCCACATCCTCTCCAGCATAGGCTATCATTGATGTATTTGATATTAGCCATTCTGACAGGTGTAAGATGGTATCTCAAAGTTCTTTTGATTTGCATTTCCCTGATCACTAAGGAAGATGAACATGACCTTTAAGTATCTTTTGGCCATTTGAACTTCTTCAGTTGAGAATTCTCTGTTCAGTTCAGTACCCCATTTTTTTAACTGGGTTATTTAGAATTTTAATGTCTAGCTTCTTCAGTTCTTTATATATTTTGGAGATCAGACCTTTGTCTAATGTGGGGTTGGTGAAGATCTTCTCCCATTCAGTAGGTTGCCTTTTTGCCTTAATGACAGTGTCCTTTGCTTTACAGAAGCTTCTCAGTTTCAGGAGGTCCCATTTATTCATTGTTGCTCTTATTGTCTGTGCTACTGGGGTTATACATAGGAAGTGGTCTCCTGTGCCCATGTATTGCAGTCTACTTCCCACTTTCTCTTCTATCAGGTTCAGTGTGGTCGAATTTATATTGAGGTATTTAATCCATTTGGACTTGAGTTTTGTGCATGGTGATAGATAAGGATCTATTTTCATTCTTCTACAGGTTGACATCAAGTTATGCCAGCACCATTTGTTAAAGGTGCTTTCTTTCTTCCATTGTATAATTTTAGCTTCTTTGTCAAAAATGAGGTGTTCATAGGTTTGTGGATTAATATCTGGGTCTTCAATTTTATTCCACTGGTCAACGTCTCTGTTTTTATGCCAGTACTAAGCTGTTTTCATTGCTGTAGCTCTGTAATAGAGTTTGAAGTCAAGGATGGTAATACCTCCGGAAGTTCCTTTATTGTATAGGATTGTTTTGGCTAGCCTGGGTTTTTTGTTTTTCCATATAAAGTTGATTATTGTTCTCTCAATGTTTGTGAAGAATTTTGTTGGGATTTTGATGGGGATTTCACTGACTCTCTAGATTAAAAAAAATTAAAATTAATTAAAATTTAAATTAAAATTGCCATTGATCCTACCAATGGGAGATCCTTTATTTTCTGGTATCCTCTTCAATTTCTTTCTTTAAAGCCTTAAAGTTCTTGTCAAATAGATCTTTCACTTCCTTGGTTAGTGTTACCCCAAGATACTTTATGCTATTTGTGGCTATCGTGAAAGGTGAAGTTTCTCTGATTTCCCTCTCCACTTCTTTATCATTTGTGTATAAGAGGGCTACTGATATTTTTGAGTTGATCTTGTGTCCTGCCACATTACTGAAGGTATTTTTCAGCTGTAGGTGTTCTCTATTAGAGATTTGGGGTCGCTTATGTACACTACCATATCATCTGCAAATAACAAAAGTTTGACTTCTTCCTTTCCAATTCGAATCCCCTTGATCTCCTTATGTTGTCTTATTGCTATTGCTAGAACTTCAAGCACTATATTAAAGAGATATGGGGAGAGTGGACAGCCCTATCTTGTTCCTGATTTTAGTGGAATCGCTATGAGTTTCTCTCCATTTAATTTGATGTTAGCTGTTGGCTTGCTGTATATTGTTTTTATTATATTTAGATATGATCCTTGTATCCCTGATCTCTCCAAGACCTTTATCATAATGGGGTGTTGAATTTTGTCAAATGCTTTTTCAGCATCTAATGAAATGATCTTTTTTCTTTCTGTTTATTAATATGATGGATTACATTGATAGATTTTTGTATGTTGAACCAGCCCTGCATCTCTGGGATGAAGCCTACTTGATCATAATGGATGATTTTTTTGATGTGTTCTTGGATTCGGTTTGCCAGTATTTTATTGAGAATTTTTGCATCGATGTTCATGAGTGATATTGGTCTGTAATTCTCTTTCTTGGTTGTGTCTTTGTGTGGTTTTGGTATCAAAGTAACTGTAGCTTCATAAAAAGAGTTTGGCAATGACTCTTCTGTTCTATTATGTGAAACACACTAAGGAGTATAGGTATTAGCTCTTCTTGGGAGTTCTGGTAGAATTCTGCACTAAAACTATCTGGTCCTGGGCTTTTTTGGTAGGGAGGTTTTTGATGACAGCTTCTATTTCCTTGCAACTTATAGGAATTACCTGGTTTTGATTTAATTTTGGTATATGATATTTATCTAAAAAACTGTCCATTTCTTTTACATTTTCCAATTTTGTGGCATACAGGCTTTTGTAGTAAGACCTAATGATTCTCTGAATTTCCTCAGTGTCTGTTGTTATGTCTCCCTTTTCATTTCTGATCTTGTTAATTTGAGTGTTCTCTCTCTGCCTTTTGATTAGTTTGGATAGGGGTTTGTCAATCTTGTTGATTTTCTCAAGGAACCAGCTCTTTGTTTCATTGATTCTTTGGATTGTTTTCTGTATCTCTATTTTGTTGATTTCAGTCCTCAGTTTGATTATTTCCAGTCTTCTACTCCTCCTGGGTGAGTCAGCTTCTTTTTATCTAGAGCTTTTAGGTGTGCTGTTAAGTCACTAATGTGTGCTTTCTCCGTTTTCTTTATGTGGGCACTAAGTGCTATGAACTTTCCTCTTAGCACTGCTTTCATAGTGTCCCATAGGTTGGGGTATGTTGTGTCTTTATTTTCATAGAATACAAGGAAGACTTTAATTTCTTTCTTTATTTCTTGCTTCAGTAGTTGACTGTTCAGTTTCCATGAGTTTGTAGGCTTTCTAGGGGTAGAATTGTTGTTAAATTCTAACTTTCCTCCATGGTGATCTGATAAGACACAAGTGGTTACTCCAATTTTTTTGTATCTGTGGATGTTTGCTTTGTTACCGAGTATGTGATCAATTTTCAAGAAGGATCCATGAGATGCTGAGAAGAAGGTATATTCTTTCCTGTTTGGGTGGAATGTTCTCTAGATGTCTGTTAAGTCCATTTGATTTATTACATCTGTTAGTTCTCATATTTCTCTGTTAAGTTTCTGTATCGTTGACCTGTTCATTGGTGAGAGAGGAGTGTTGAAATCTCCTCCGATTAGTGTGTGGAGTTGGATGTGTGATTTGAGTTCTAGTAATTTTTCTTTTACATATGCGGGTGCTTTTATATTAGGGGCATAGATATTCAGTATTGAGACTTCATTTTGATGAATTGTTCCTTTTATGAATATAAAGTGTCTTTTCCAACTCTTCTGATTGACTTTAGTTTGAAATCAATTTTGTTAGATATTAGTATAGCCACACCTGCTTGTTTCTTAGGTCCGTTTGAGTGGAAAACCTTTTCCCAACCCTTTACTCTGAGGTAGTGTCTGTCTTTGAGTTTGAGGTGTGTTTCTTGTAAACAGCTGAATATTGCATCTTGTTTCTGTATCCATTCTCTTAACCTGTGCCTTTTTATAGGTGAATTGAGTCCATTGATATTTAAGTGATAATAATGACCAGTGGTTATTAACTCTGGTTATTATTTTTTTTTTGGTAGTAGTGTTTGTGTGTTTCCCTCCCTTGAGTTGTGCTGGTGGAGGGTTGTCAGATGTCTGTGCTATTGTGGGTGTTGTTGGCTTCCTTGGGTTGAGGTTTTCCTTCTAGTACATTCTGCAAGGCTGGGTTTGTGGATACGCATTATTTAAATCTGTTTTTGTCATGGAATATCTTATTTTCTCCATCGATGGTGATTGAAAGCTTTGCTGGGTATAGTAGTCTGGGCTTGCATACATGGTCTCTTAGTGTCTGCAGCACATCTGTCCAAGACCTTCTGACTTTCATGGTTTCCGTAGAGATGTCAGGTGTAATTCTGGTAATTTTACCTTTATACGTTACTTGACGTTTTTCCTTTGCAGCTCTTAATATTCTTTCTTTATTCTGTATGTTTTGTGTTTTGATTATTATATGGTGAGGAGATAGTTTTTTTTTCTTGATCCAGTCTATTTGGTGTTCTGTAAGCTTCTTATACCTTCATAGAAATATCCTCTTTAGGTTGGGAAAGTTTTCGTCTATAATTCTGTTGAATATATTTTCTGGGCCTTTGAGCTGTAATTCTTCTCCTTCTTCTACCCCTATTATTCTTAGGTTTGGTCTTTTCATGGTGTCCCAGATTTCCTGGATGTTTTGTGTTAAGAATTTGTTGGATTTGCTGTTTTCTTTGATCAATGAGTTTATTTCCTCTATAGTATCTTCAGCGCCTGGTTCTTTCTTCTATCTCTTGTATTCTGTTGGTTATACTTGTCTCTGTAGTTCCTGTTCATTTACCCATATTTTCCATATCCAGCCTTTCCTTGGTTTGTGTTTTCTTTATTACTTCCATTTCAGCCTTCAAGTCTTGAACTGTTTCCTTTACCTGTTGGATTGCTTTTTCTTGGTTTTCTTGTGTATTTTTGAGGGATTTATTAATTTCTTCTAACTTTTTTTTGTCTTCTCTTCCATTTCTTTAAGGGAGTTTTTCACATCCTGTTTAAGGGTCTCTATCATTTTTATAATGGTACGTTTAAAGTCGATTTCTTCCACTGCTTCTGGATTAGGGTGTTTAAGTCTTCCTGTTGGGTGTTCCATGGATTCTGATGATATCATGTTGCTTTTCAGGTAGTTGGAGGAATTCTTGCATTTGGGCCTGCCCATCTCTTCCTTCAAATGTGGCCAGGGGAGTCTTGGCATCTTGGTCCAATCTCTGCTGTGGCTGACTGTGTACTTGGGGGTTTTTCTTGGTCTGCCCTCTCTTAGGTGCCCTCAGCACTGGAGCTGGCTCTCAGATCCCCTTTGCCCAGAAGCAGGCTGAGTTGGGGGATTCTAGCACCCGGCAGATGGAAAGGGGTGCTTGGTGGGAAGATGGAAAGGGGTAAAGAGAGGAAGCCAGTAGCCAGGGAGACGCCCTGTTGAATGGTCAGAAAAGTTTAGGGGAATTGGAGGGGGCCTACACTCCGCTCCCGGGACCATCCAACCCCTCCGGTTGGATCCTGGCACAGGATCAGAGCCCCTCGCTGGGCCAAGGACCCCACAGACAAAAGCTGTAGTTCCAATTTTTATACTTGATATCTGTTCTTATTGTATATAGTTTTGTTTTGGGTTTAGAATTCTCTTATTTAGACAAAAGGGCAAGGTGATGGGAAAACTCCTTCAGCCAATGACCTTTGAGAGGCTGGACCAGGTTGGGTGTGGCTTTTGGGTCCCATGGGACCTGCTTAGCCTTCTCTGCTCGCCACACCAGGATGCTGAACCCCGTTCCTGTTTCCTTGTTCTGATCTGTGAGTTTCCCTTTCAATAAAGAAAACCTTAATATACCCTCTTTGCTACTAGTATGGAATTATTTGATTCACGTTCCCCCCATCTGAGGTGCTCCACTTCACAGAAACACCATGGAGACCTCTCTGACCTTTTAACAACTGGAAGTTAGCCAGTGAAGATGTGTTTGGAGAGGATGTGTTTGCAGCCCGACCCCCAGTCTTTCCTCTGGAAAGCTGCCTTTAGCCTAGTGTGGTCAACCTTGCTTGTGAGCAGCCCCTCCTCCTCCTCCTCTAGAACACACTAACCAATGAGAATGCAGAATGCTAGCCTTCTGTCTCTGTCCTTCACACACTATGTGGTACTGCTCTCTCATGGCTCAGACAAAAGCCAGGCTCATCCTTTTAGAGGTAAATAATTCCTGGGCCCAAAATTATTCATCAGCTTTCTGAAATCTAAATTTGACCAGACCTCTTGTGATTTGGCTTGCAAATCTACTTGTACCCCTATTCCCAAAGCATACCTCCAAAGCATGCATCATAGTTATATGAATGAGATGCTTATCATAGGAAAGTCCCTTCAAAAGGGGATGTGGAGCGCAAGAAAGAGAGACAGCTTGGTTAACTAGAAACCCTCTGTTCAAAGTTACTTAATGAGAGACCTGCAGGCAGAACTCTGAGGATCACTTGAGGCCTAACCTTAGGAAAACACAGTGTCTTGTTTCCCCGAAGCAGGGTCTTGGCTTTCCTGGGAATAGATTTTGAGGGGACCTCATGGCAATATATTTTGTGTGACTTAAAACAAATGCTTCTTCCCTGCCCTTGTGGATTGCAGGAAGCATGCTGAAACTGCCCTCTATGACTTTGGTTCTAAAAGCATCAATTTCCCAGCATTCACTAGACTTGCAGCACAACCATCTTGCTTTACATATGGTGTTCAACTTAGCGCTGCTAATGGCGTACCTTCTAAGTGCAACTCAGTTTATGGTATAATCTGGCCTAACAAAACAGAGCCACGCAGCAGTCTCAGGCATCTATAAATGATATTGATCTTATTAATGCACACCAACCAAGATCTTTGTGTGGTTAAGACCTGACCCCCTCCTCTCTCCCACTCTTCCCCTACCCCTCCTCCTTATTATTACTACTTATTATTATTATTTTGTTTTTGAGACAGGGCCTCTTTATGTAGTCCTGGCTATCTTGGAGTTGCTATGTAGACCAATCTGGCCTGGAAGTCACTGAGATTCTCCTGCCTCTGCCTCCTAAGTGCTGGAATTAACAAGGTGCACCACTCTACCTGACCCTGGTCTTTATTTCTGGTAGCTTTCAGTGGATGACAAGTAGCAAAACAACCTCATTTATAGACTAGACAGCAGGATTTTATATAGACTTTCAGGTAAGTAACAGCAGACCTGGTGTTTGTTTCTTGGAGCCTATGTTCCTACTACATCAAGAGAGCAGGGAGACGTGTAAGTGACTAGGAGATGGGCGGGTAACACATGCATTGATAGGACACTGGGGACACTCACAGAAACCTGAAGCAGTAGTCAGATCACCTGACTTTACTGCAGGCCACTACTGCATGAGTTTGTAATGTCGTCTTGCTTTGACATTGCTGTGGGATGGGTGGTAGTGGCTAGAAGGTGCTTTACAACCAACCTGTCAGGAAACACCTAACAATTAGGAGCCATCAATAATGTAACCTAAGGGACAATTGTCCTTGTGTAGAAAGGCAACACACTGTGAAGGACTTGCTGCATCAAACAGGCAGTTAGCCCTGATCCAGGCCAGGGTGAGAACAAGGGCCTTTTTTCTTCCTGTTTGCTACCAGCCATTGTTGTGTGGCAGCTCCTGTGTCTTTAAGGCGAAGCTTAAATGATTCTGTTCTGGTCCTGCAGCTTCTAAAAGTCTGTGTGGGCATGCTGCAGCTGGCTCCTATTAAAGACGATAATGGCTTCTAGTGGTGGCAGCGTCATACTCAAAGCTCAAATGTAGCAGTGCCCCCTCCCTGTGCCATCTAAAGGAATGCCATTGCTGGGAAAATGAAGGGGAACAGTAACCCATTATAAGGATAATCCATCAGTGTAGACTACCCAGGCAGTTCAGCCCTATGCTCTTTTCCTTCAATAGAGTGAGCAGTTTAACGTTCTCCATTACCTGCAGCCTTACTGTGACTCCTCCTTGTCATTGCCTTTTGCAGACCAGATCTCCCCGGGGCAAGCTGTAATTGCCCTAAATTTAATCCTTTTGGCAATAAGGCATTGCCAGTCCCCACCTTGAGCATAGATCCCCATGTTCTGTCTCCCACGAGCAATGACCAAGAACACAAAAGACAGTGCTGCTCTGGACTGTGACTAAGTTCTGAGAATGTCACCAGTGCACCAGGGAAGGAACACTCAAAGCTTTCCAAGAGATGTCAAGGTTGGCTGTAAGGGAGGACTTTACTTTTCATTTTTACATCAAGGCTGTGTAAATAACTTTGCTTTTGGTTTTTAATTGTGAGTGATATGGAACATTCTGTGGCATTTGTGTTTCTGCAGGATTAGAAATGGGGTGACATTGGTTCTGGATCCTCACATATAAGTTATGGTCCTCAAAGAAAGCACTTTCTTAGATATACTATACTAACTCTCTTATCCAGAGCCACACTGTATGAAAAAATGTACTATAGTGACAGACATGTCTTCTGCAGGTACATGGCTGGCCCCATGTGCCCAGTGTGACTTGAAATAGAATTTTTAATTTTAACTGATTCTAATTATTTTTAAACATAACATTTAAGCATCCTCATGTGACTCATGGCTGTTAACTTGTACAGCATAATTCTGAGTCAAGAACTTCATGCCTCAGACCCTCGAGAGACTATAGTCAGTGTGTGGATGACTGGGGGAGCCTGGAGTCAGCAAGTTAAATATAAAATATTGGCCAGCCAGCAAGTTGTTTCCCCTACTTGGCTGCTCCATGGGGGGGTTATCCACAAAAATAATAATGTAATGAGTAAAATCTGTCTTCCTTTCTACTTACCCAGCAGAAAGAATTAGCTATTGTAGTTCAAAGACTACTAATGAGCAAAGCCGCACACTGCAAACCTCTATACCTGTAATGTGATTGTCTTCAGGGAAGGCAGAAAGAATTGTCAACTGGACTGTCGTTCTCTCGCATGAGCATGGTGCTCTGCTCCCCTGCGTTCACGCTTTTCTTCCTGCCCACCGTCTGCTGCCGCATCTTCCAGCCGCCGCCTCTCATCTCTCCTCTCACCCTGGTCTATGATTCCGTCCCACTCCTGATGCAGTTGAGTTTTGAGTGGGAATGGTGGTGATAATATAGCATGGATGACTCTTAGTCCCCTTAGGTGTGTGTGAAGACAGTTCTTTATTTTCTTTAATGCTAGTCGTCACACTGGCGGGAAGTTTGGTTTTAGATGTCTTGGCACCCAGCCCAGGAGTAGACTTCCATATGCCATGACTGGCCATCTCCACTGAGGTCCCGCTATTCCCAGGGTGCACTAGGGAGTTGGGTGAGACTTCTGGGGCTAAGGACCTGCTCTCTATTCTACCACAGCTTCCCCTGGCCTGACAGGGTGACCCCCCTCAGTGAGCATCAGGGTACTGAAGCCATATCACCTGAGAAAACACTCAATGAGCAAGACCCAAGGTCTTAGTGATTAGGAGACACATGTGGTTGGTACTGCTGCCCTGTCCATCTTTCTAGGACATCCTGCTGGCCAGTGCTGTCTAGGCCACACCCTGTGGCAATGTTTTACGTACATCCATTCATTTACATTTCAGGAGGCACAAGAGCTAAGCAGTCACATTGCTGTCATGTTAGACAGGAGCAGACAAGCACAGGAAGTTCCAAGTTAGCCATCTGGTGGCCCAGCAGCCATTTAGGATTCCAGTCCAGGTCTCTGCTGTTGACCATAGTGCCCCACTTTGAGAAGGTGCGCACTTCTGTGAGAACGCTGCGATTAGAGCCCCAAGGCAGGATCTAGTAACTGGAGAAATGGCTGCTTATCTGTAAGTACTTACGCTGTGGAAGGGAACAGGAATCCCTGCTTTGTTAGCACCAAGTCTCAGTGCCAGAGAGATGCGGGAATCTCTGTTCTCATTGCCTCAAGGAATCAGAGATAAACCTGGGGCTTCCTGACAGTGGTGTGACTGTTCTCTCTCCTGAGAATAGTGCTGGTTTTGCAGCAAGCAGGAGCCTGATCATGACCAGGTTCAGGTCGTGTCTGCCACTACAGTAGGGACCCATGGGAGCCTGAGTCCCAGCAATCTCTTCTTTCACCCTAAGCCATTTCCAGCAGCCTTAGGTGCCCAGTGTTCTTGGTTACACCTGGAGAGGGTGCTAAACTGGGGAGGGGCACTAGGGTGAAGAGGGAAGGAAGCATGCTTTGCTCTGTGATTTTGAAAACCAAGGGGGTCAGCAAAGAACCCACTTCTTCCGAGATTAGCGACAGGTTCGTTCGTGGAAATCACAGGTTGGTCTAATTAGGAATCACACAGAGAAAGCAAAAAAGAACAAAGGGAGATTAAAGATTTTTTTCCCTGTTGATTGCTTTCCCTGCATTTACACTTAGTGTGCTGCTCACATTGGCTTGTACAAGGAATAGTTCTAAAGATTTAATATTTGTAATGTGCCACAAAGCTATGTAAACAGGATTTTGCCTCAGTGTGGACTTTTGAAAGGGCAAATGCAAGTGAGGATATATTTGCTGGAAAACCAAGAATCCCCAATTTTAATGAGCAGAATGCTTAATGTTTGCACAGTGGCCTTCAATTTGCAAAGCGCTTTTCCACAGACTGCTTTACTGCTGGCCTGATAGGTGGGCAGGTTGGAGAGGGCAGAGCAGACTCAGAACCTGGGACCTGGATGGGACCTGGATAAAGCGCGTCACCTTTCACATCACTTTTCCTAGTGTCTGCTTCCTGGGACATTAGAGGGCGTGTGCTTCAGGGCTGCACAAATCCAGATCAAGGTCATCTGGAGGAGGCAGAACAGGACAAGGAACAAGAAGCCATCTGGGATCAGTGACAAAAGTTTAGGGCTAGCCCGGTCCTGACCAGAAACAGTATCGTGGAAATCCTGAGCTTGGAAGCAGATTCCTCCTTGGTCAAGTCTCTCAGTGAGATCATGGTCCAACTGACCTTGACATGTCCTCAAAGAGTCTGCACAGAGGACCCAGTTGGACTGTGTCTGGATTCCTGTCTGCAAAGACTGAGATAAGTGGATATTCCTTGAATAACTACATTTCTGGTCATTTATTTCATAGCAGTGGAGACTTGAGGAAGAGCCTCTCTCACCAGTTGCCCAAAGGGACATGAAGATTCAACTACTCAAGGGCCAGATGAAATCAACCAGGAGGCAGCCAGACCACGCACAGGAACATAGTAGGACCTATGCAGAAATGTGTACAGTTTGTATCTTGGTTCCAGTCCGATATGACTAGTAAGTCACATTGTGAAAAGCAGGATCTGTTGTTGAATCCACCAACAGGAACTCACTGGCCGACAGAGAGATGGCCAGGTACCTGCTCAGAGCACTTGAACCTAGAGAAGCCACGTATAGATCTATAATTGTAAAGTCTCCATCATCCTTCAGAGCTAAAACTCACACAGCACCCACCTAGGACACGAGCAGGCCATGGACAAAGGTGTTCAGAGCTCTATAGTCAAGTAGAGGAATGCTCAGATACTGCAAACAACACACAGTTTATGGCTGTCTACAACAACTTTGTTAGCTCCATAGAACTAGTTGGCAAAACTTCCTACAGTGGCATCTCACCAGGGGAGCTAAAAAACAGCTGACCATGCACAGAAAACCATTTAAGATCTCTTGGATAAATACCAGGGCAAGGGAACCTGGTTCACAAATCCTTGCTGTATCGACTGTCAACAGACCGTGACAGTCCTGGTGGCTGCTCTTGCTGGCTACACAGGAAGCTGAGTCTTACTGGTTTCCCAGAGCAATCCACAGGACTATAAATGGGAGTCTTTAGACTCTCAATACATTACAATGCTTTGCCAAAACTTCAGAGAATGATATCAGAGTATATAGGGTGGGTACCGGGCAATATGTTGCTTTTTAAACTCCTGTGGTCTAGGGAATAGCCAAGACTGTGACCCATTGAAATAAAGGGTCCTTGGTACATTGTCACCTCTAGCATGTAAGCTTGAAGTTCTTGATGGATCCCTGGATACTCATATAAATTTTAATATTGCTAAGATGTTTTCATGGAAACTCATTGAGAGGATAGCTATAAGTTTACATGTTCGCATCTATCTCTTACAGTTATAAACATGTATTTTATGTCCCTTCCAAGTCACAGGCATTATGTTAGACATAGAGCTGAACCTGCACCAACAGAGGACTCAGTGAATGTTGGCAACCCCAGTGCTAAAGCTCATTGGTGATCAGTGTGTTAATCCATCTGTCTTCTCCCTTTGGAGTAGGTTCTGGGCATGGATACTTTCTAGTAGGGCCTTGGTGGGCTTTTATCACTGAAACATGGCTCTGTTTTCTCTCTATTGCTCATTTTCTGTTGCAGCTCTTATGACTCCAGACTAGAACTCAGGACACAGGTGTGCATAGACACTGGGGAATCTGTAGAATACCCCCCACACACACACACACACAAAACTTGAGTGATATAGATCCCTTGCCATGGGGTCTCCACTCTGATTTTGCTTCACAGCAGTCTTCACAACATCCTAAAACTGTAGAGTCCAAATGTCACCCCCAAGTGGTCCTCTGTAAGGCTGGAAACCAGGCAGTAGACTAAACAGCAGCTCAGGTTCCGGGAAAGACCCCAAAGCTATCTCCCGCCCAGATATTTTATAGCTGTATCCACACTACTGTGGTACAGAAGATGCAGATTCCATATTCTTGTTCCCATTGGTGATTACGTAAGAGTGTTGGATAGCAGAGGTGGCTTTGGAAATTAGCATGTTGCATCGAGAGCTGTGCAACTTCTCAGATTTCCTTAATGGCCTCCTTCCTGTGAGTTGTGATCCTTCTGGATGCAGGTTAACAGGAAGTAGCCTTTGACTTACTGAAAGATCAAGAAGGCTGGGGGACACAGCCCTCAGCCAGAACCAGGAGTCAGAACCCTCCATCTTTCTCCTCTGGAAACTTCTCCAAGTGTATTTTTTTTTTCTTTGCAAACCTTTTAGAGAAAACACCAGTGTGGTCCTGGAGTGTGCCCTGATCTCACACGGTGTCTTCCCACCCACCTTTCCCTCCTCTGCTGTACTTCCATTCCCTCTGCTGTGCTCCCGTTCCCTCTGCTGTGCTCCCGTTCCCTCTGCTGTGCTCCCGTTCCCTCTGCTGTGCTCTCGTTCTTAGGGGTCCACAGCACTCCAGGTTCTGCTTTCTCTCTGGCCCAAGTAAAAACCTCCTGCACTGTGCAGAAGGATTCATTTGCTCCAGGCCACTGTAGTCTTCTGGGGTAGCTCATGCTTATCACCTCCATTCTATGAGTGAGGAAACATCATTCCTAGGTGCTCCACATTCTCGATGCCTCTTTCCATTCTGTTGTCCAGCCTGGGGAAGCCTGGTGAAGAGGAGGAGAGACTCAGGTTGGGGTGTCCAAATATGACTGTCTTGGTAGGAAAACCTTGAGTGCAGAAATGTCCAGGTGGAGAAGAGAGTATGTAGGAAGAGAAGGAGGACTCACCCCACCCTAGAACATCTGAAAAGGCCACATATGTTGCTTACAAAAGTTAGGGAACAGGAGCCAGAGATGGCTCAGCAGTTAACAGCTCATAGTGCAACTGGGTGGTGGTTGTACACGCCTTTAATCCCAGCACTCTGAGAGGCAGACACAGGCGGATCTCTGTGAGTTTGAGGCCTGCCTGATATGCAGGGCATGTTCCAGGACAGCCAGAGCCACACAGAGAAACCCTGTCTTGAAAACAACAACAACAAAAGCGTATAGAGCTTTTGCAGAGGACTGGAGTTTGGTTGCCAGCACCTACATTGGATGGGTCACAATTGCCTGTAATCACAGCTCCATGGCATGTGGTGCCCTCTTCTGGACTCCCATGCACATCCACAAACACTCTACATAAGCATAATTTTTAAAACAGTAAAAAATAAGTCAAGGAACACTAGTTTTAAGCAGAGGAAAAAAGGTTTTTTATCATTGTGTGTGTGTGTAAGTAGCTCATGTGCATGCTTGTGTGCTGGTGCATGTGGGAGGATGTGCATGTGTGCACATGAGTATGGAGTCAGAGGTCTGTGCTGGGTATCATTTCGACCTGATCGTCTGAGTCTGCCACTGTACTCAGAGTTCACCAGCTGGCTAAACTGTCCAGCAGGAAGCTCTGGGGTTCCCGTCTCTGCTCCTCGCACTAGGATTATAGACATGCATGACCCTGTCCAGCTTTAACTTGGATTCTGAAATCAGATCCTCATACTTGTGCAATGGATTCCGTATCCACTGAGCCATCTGCCCAGCAAAATAAAGGTAGTTTTATAATTAGATTCAGCATTGGGTTACTCTAACAAGTTGATATAAGCTTTCCAAGCATTTACTCTCAATCCTTGTTGGAATATCATCCTGCTCAGACAGTACATAATTGCCAACTACAGTTTTCTATGCATCTCAAATCTATTAAGGGGATTGATTGCCCTGGGTGGTGTCTTTCTAAGTGTCTGGTTTATGTTGGTGGTAATTCATTTTTTTGGTAGGGAATCTATTCCATTATCTAGAGAGGTATTCTCTTTAGGTAGTTCTCTCTGGCTGGGCATGGTGGCTCCTTCCAGCAGTCCAGTACTGAGGCAAGAAGAGTGAGTTAAAGACCAACCATAGCTAAATTGTTTAAGGCCAAGGGCTTCATGACTAGAAAATGTCTCAAAAACAGCTAAATAGTAGTTATCATAAATGATTAAATGTTTTCCAATTGGACATAAAGTCAGGGACTAGTCTAATCTTCATAAAATAAATCTTCATAAAATAAAATCTGATAATACATAATAGGTTCTGATATCTGTTGATAGGATGAAAAGTAGAAAGTCTGGGTTTGGGAGATGGGTTCAGTGGCTAACATTCTTGTCAAACAAATGTGAGGACCGAGTTTAGATCCCCAAACATGCATACAGCAGATGTTGCAGTGACCATCTCTATTTGAGATGCTCCTGTGGTGAGATGGGGTGGAGAAAGGAGAGCCTGAAGCTCATGGGCCAGGTCTGGGATACACAGTGGATGGGAACAATGTGAAGGCGAGGGTGACGTGACACCCAAGGTTATCTTCTGACCACCACATTCACAGTGTGACTCATGCACTCACACATGAAAAATGCACATATAAGCACATGCAAATGTATATATACAATTGTTTCTGTCTTTTAAAAGTTTTTCAACTTCTTTATGTATATAAGCATTGCCTGTGTGTGTATGTATGAGCATTGTCTGTGTGTATGTATGAGCATTGCCTGTGTGCATGTATGTGTGTGTATGTATGAGCATTGCCTGTGTGTATGTATGTGCACCACATGCATGCCTGGTGCCTTTAGAGCCCAGAAGAAGGTGTCAGATCCCTTGGGACTGGAACTACAGGAAGCCGCTAGGCACCATGTAGGTTCTGGAAATCGAACCCAGGCTCTCTGGAAGTGCAGCAAATGTTCTTTACCCCTGAGCCATCACTGCAGCTCTGTTGGTTTTGTTATTGCTACTGTCATCTTATGTCTAAGTAGAAACTCTGCTTAGTGGGAAGATGGCAGAAGTACACAGCCCTTTGAGATGCTGCCGTTTGCAGTATCTTCAGATGAACGGTGGATTTTACTTTGTTGCTCAGTATTCTGAGAAGAACGTTATTTCCTCAAACAATAAAGTGAGTGAGACCCCTAAGACCAGGCCCTGAGGCTCATACAGGGTGAGATCCTCTGCAGAAACTTGTTCAGAGAGTTCTACAGGGCTCTGCAGATGTTCTGAGAGCAGGCGGCACCTCTGGGAGTCCATTTTCTCTGAACCCAATTCAGAAAGGTAAGTGCTGAGGAAGGCACAGCCCTGCTACTCCTTCATGGCTCTCTCAGGCTCCCAGCTCTGTAGCCATGGCAGCAAAGACACCAGCTCCACTCTGTGGGAAACCCTCACTTAGGAATTGGAAGAAGGGTCGCTGTGAGCAGGACTCTTCAGAATTCTTGACCCAACTTAAGATGAAAGGAAGGACAGAGAAATCATTTATCAATCCAAACTGTGAAATTATGACCCTATTCTGACAGAGCCAAATTAGTGCTTTAGTGTGTTTTCCCTCTTGCTGAAATAAGGGACTGGGTGAACGGAATGATGGTTTGGGGGCAGTACTTTAGATTTGTAAGTTGTTCCCTTCTGGTTAATATCTTACAGGACCATAAACTAGTTAGGAAAACTAAGGGCTGGAGAGACAGCTCAGGTAGTAAAATGCTTGCTGTGGAAATATGGGTATCTGAGTTCAGATCCCCAGAACCTACATAAGAAGCAAAGCAGGAGGACTCCC
This sequence comes from Ondatra zibethicus, assembly GCA_004026605.1. NCBI lineage: Eukaryota > Metazoa > Chordata > Mammalia > Rodentia > Cricetidae > Ondatra > Ondatra zibethicus. The sequence goes on from PVIU01025250.1 coordinate 16,190, forward strand.
GGGCCCTCTCTCCAGCCAGTCTAACCAATCAGTGAGCTTCAGGTTCAGCCAGAGACCTATTCTCCATATTTAAGATGGAGGAAGACATCCAACATCTGGCCTACACATGCGTGCGAGTGCATATGCACATGCCCACACACACACACACACACACACACACACACACACACAGGAGAGACTGAGCACAACACTCCATCCTGTGAGGCCGTGCACTGGTCAGATCATAGCTTCTATCTGCCCACTCATTAGGAGGAAGGAAGGCTTTAGAGAGCTGATTGCTGCTAAGGTTGGAACAGAGGAAGCACATGGTGAGCATGAAGTATGTGCGGTGCCAAAAAGTGAAGAAGCGATTTAAGAAGAAAAGATGGAGGCACATCAAAAGGGCACTGGGACCACCTGAATGTGTTACCAAACCTGAAGCAGTTTGAGTTATCAAGAAAGATGGCCAGATTGACTACAACTAGAACAGACGAAAATCCATGAGACCACACTGATACATTTACAACTGAATAAACAAGAGCAAATTGATGAGAATTTCAATGAAAAATGTGGCAGAAATGAAGAAAGCAAAAGCCACCATTAGAACAGCACTGTGATGCTGACCTCAAGCCAGAGGCAGTCATAAAAAACTAGAGGGGCTTAAGAGGAAGCAAGGTCTCAAAGCCTTGACTGCAGGGAGAGAGCAAGTTTATACTGAAGGATGTGGCAACTCCTTCCTTTGCCCAGTGATCTGAGGTTAACGTCACTACAGTACGTGCTGAAACCATGAAGTCCCAGCAGATTGTCCTGAGATTGGGCCCTTTCCAAACTACCTAACCTCATTCTAGTGAGGATTCATTGGTTAAACCCAGATTGAGGGACATTAACAAACAACCAGTCAGACATGTGCAAAAATGCCCGCGTCATTAAGACACAGAAAGAATGAGGCGTGTCACCCGTGAGCGGAAACTGAGGAACCAAGACAACTAAACACAGCACAGGATCCTGGAACAGAAGACAGCTAGTGGGAGGAAGTAGGATACAAATAAAATCCAAAGTTTACATAGGTTACACCAGGGGTGTGTGTGTGTGTGTAACTCACACAAAGGAAGCTCTACTTTCACTTCTGAATGAATCTGTATGTGTGTACCTTGTTTGTGTACCTGTGAGAATCTGCAGAGACTAAAAAAGTTCCAGATTCCCTGTTACAAGCAGTTGTGAGCTTCCCAAAGTAGACGCTAGGATCTGAACAACAGTCCTCTGAAAGAGCAGCAGGTGTCCTTAGCTGCTGGGCCATCATCTCTCCAGCCCTATGAACATGAGTCAATATTGATAGTTCTGACTCCAAGCCAGCCCCGGAGAGTTCATTCCAGACTTCCTCCTGTCCCTGTTAGTGACTTCTTTCTCCAGCCTTCAGAATGGGTCAGAAGTGCATTTCCTTGTTTCTCTCTGGTATCCAAATTATTATTGATGCCTCAGCTACCCCTCTGTAGAGTCATGCCTTGATGAACATGAGGGCAGTGCCCATGTGCAGCCCTCTGTCTTTAGCCTTACCATGCCCAAACAGAGCACCTTGCCAAAGTGTGTGCCAGTTTCCATGGGACACAGGTTATGCAGTAGATAGGACCAAATGGTAGGTTAGGTTTCTTTTTTTAGCAGGCCGCCAAAGCATCCTCCAAAGTAGTTACAGCAATTTTCCATCCAACCAGCAGTGTTCCAGCTGTTCCCCAGTTCAGCAGCTCCTGATGCGGACGGCTTTGTGAATGAACTACTTAGCAGCCTTTCCTTGGTTTCCCCACTGTGAAACAGAGGTAATGAGAGTACTTACTTGTTGAGTCGTGTGAAGTTGGAATGAGGCTATATATATATAAAGAACACAGAATAGATTGAATAAAACATAGGATACTGGGCTAAATTTAAATTTCATGTTAACGAAATTTCATTGTAAACACATTTCACACAATAATTGGGACAAGCTTATACTGTAAGTTTTGTTTTATAAAATTTTAATTTAGAAAGTAAAAAATACAGGCTGCTCATGCTGTTTGAATCTCAGAGGGTTAAGTGGTACTCTCCAGTATGCAGATGTCCTGAAGGTGTTGTGAGATGTTTTTATAGAAGAACTTTCATTTCTCTGATGATCTAGGGTTACTGTTTTCAGGCCTCAGTTTCATTCCAAGATCACAGTTCATTTGAATACCCATGAAAAAGATGTAGAAAAGCTTCAAAGGCTTTGTGGTGACTAATGACTATACATCTCAGTAAGGTACTACTTTAATTAAAGTTCATGTTGAAACTGAATGTGTGTGTGGTGTTCATGTCCATCTGATCTCTGTGTATATTGATCTCAATTTTACAAACAAAGACTGAGAGCCCATCATCTGACATATGATACACACACACACACACACAAACACATGCAGACACACACACACAGAAACACATATAGGCACACACACAGCCAGGATGCAATGCCACACCCAAACAAAGTCCATTACTGCTCTGTACCCCTTCCTGACTTGTGATGCAGTGGGCCCTGTCAGAGCTGGCCATCCCTTAGGTAGACCTAAGAAACCCATATTTCCTTGGGAGTTTCCTGAGAACTGTCCTTTCACAGTGGCTGCCTTCCTTGGAGTTTCCTACTTAAGAATGGGGTCATGACCCTTTTGGATAAAATACGCAGAAGGAGAAGTCTGAACTAAAGAAAAATATAAGTCAGGAGTCTTCTGGAATGCTGGCAAGAGCTTATCTAATTGAAGACCTTTAATTATATCTCCTCTTGGGTCCTTTCCAGAGATCAGGTGACCACGTCCTCCACTGTGTTTACCTGTCCCAAGTGCTGGAAACTTTCCTTGCATTCACCTTAGCTTTCGTGGTCCTTGCAGCCACACTGGAGGACCCTCCAGGGCTCTACCCACCAGCACGCTGTAGGACCCTCCCCGGCTCTGCCCAGCCAGCAGGCTGTAGGACTCCTCCATGGCTCTGTCCCCATGTTTCTTTGTTTCTGGAATACATCATGTGTTTCCCATAACTGAGGTTTTGACATTTGTGCTTTGCAAGATAGTATTAGTTTGCTAAGGAGGCTGTAACAAATGCCAGACTAGGAGGCTTAAACGGCAGATTTCTTTCAGAAGTTCAAGATCAAGATATATCCTATAGGCAGGATTTTTTTCCTCAGAGGCCACAGGGGAAGAGTCTGTGCCAGACTTGCAAAGGCTGTCATTTTGCATTTCATTTCCAGCTCATCTGCCCGTACGCCCGTATCTGTGTACCTCATTTCCACTTCTTACAAGGATGCTAGTCATTCTTATAAGATCAGATTGGAGTCCACTGCAATGGGTTAATCTTGAGCATAGTTGGCACTATCTAGGTCCCAGATTCTATGCCCTTATCTCCGAACGCAGCAGCCTCTGTGGTACTGAGTGTTTGGATGTTGTGTGCGACTTTAGAAGGGGGCACAGTTCAACTCAGGCCACACCACTTGTACTGCTGGTTGGCATGACTCACTGGCTGATAATATTAAAGAGCACACAATTGGATGCAGGTGTCTGAACCAACATGCTAGTTAGTGTAGCAAGCTAAAGAACAGATGTCCAGACAGCAGTCTGGGGACAGAAAGGGGAAAGATGGGCCGGGGTAATAATCTGAGCTGGGGTCTCCAAACTTCCTGGGGAGGTTCTGGAGTTAATGGAGCACTGAGTTCTCATTGCAGGTGATAAATCTTACTAATAGCATTTCAAATACATTGCTCTACATTTAAATATTTTAATATTAATTTATTCTAATGCCACCTCAAGTGGATAATGAACACCATCATCCACTGAATTAAAAAGAAAAATCATAGGCAAGTCCTCATGAATTCTCTGCTCCAGGAGTGAATCCAGACAAGAGTGAAAACCAGCCTACCCACACTCGTTTCTCCACTAAGTTGGCAATAAATGGCCCTCGAAATGCAGCAGGTATAAGCGAATCCTAACAGGTTAGTCTTGCGAGGAAGGCATTTGCTCAGCTTGCAGGTTCTTTGGGAGTCTGAACTTGGGCCACCAATACAGCATAATCACGATGGCTATTACCAAATGTTTAACATGCATATGGTATAGTCCAATACTATATACAGATTATTTCATTTACTGCTTCTAATAGTCCCAGGAGCAGGTGATTACAATTCCCATTTAACAACCAAGAAGATTGCGGTCCCAATAACAGAGGATTTAGCTATTGCAAGTAAGGGTCTTCCTGTTTGAGAACTGTGCTCCTAACTATGACTTCTCGCTTCTTGTTTGCACCATCAAGAGACTAGACCATTCCTGCAGCGGAGATGGCAGCAGAGAGCCTGCCGCAGGGAGCCTGCAGGAGGGAGCCTGTGACAGACAGGCCACGGCAGGGCCTGCAGTAGAGAGCTCGCAAGCTGCAGCCCCTGCTGCTCTCACAGTGGGAAGCAGAGCTTGTGGCTGGACCTTCAGAATAATGAACAATGGCAGAGCCAGTCAAAGGCTAGGTCTGTCCATTGAGTTCACTTGAGCACAGAGCATCCTCACCCTAGACTGCTTTGGAGGGCTGTAGCTATAGCTCAGGGGCGGGGAGAGAAGTGGGGCGCTTGCCAAGCATGCATGAGACCCTAGGTTCAATCCCCATCACTGCCACAACAGAACACAGCTAATACCCATGTTGACACCGACACTGGGTGGTAATCAATTCCTTGAAGTCCAAGGAGAGTGTGAACTTCCCCACACTTGGGTGTGCTGCCTCCCGGGTCCAGATGCCCTTTTTATACATGCTCTGGATAAAGAACAGGGCTCTTTTAAGGATTCCTCCTGTAAAATGAACAAGAAAATGGATTGGCCAGGCATGTTTGTGCTCACCTATAATCCAAGTCGTCAGGATGAATAGGCAGGAGAATTACCACCCATTCAAGACCTGCTCGGTGTACATACACAGCAAGTTCAGGGTTGCTGGGGCTACATAGTGAGTCTCTCTCTCAAAAAATTTGCATTTTATTTATAATTTGTGGATACGTAACTAAACAAAAAACAAACGAGTAGAAGTAATAACCTTTTTCCAGTAGAGGGCACTGGAGGGCCACTGCCGGGGGAGGAGGTGCCTCAGCTTCTGAGTGGCACAGGGACTGGTGGCCAGGTAGGAGGAGACTCTGTGGAACCTGGGCAACTTCGCAACCTCACCGTGACAGTAACCTCTCTGCGACTATCCCTAATAAAAACCAGAGCCCCCACTACCCTTGTCCACAAGTGGGGCCCCACAGTATGCTCATGCCACGGGCCACGGATGCTCCTTAGCCTGACGAGCCCCATGGAAAATCTCTCTGGTCTAGTGCCTGAGCCAGCCTGAGGATGCCGTGCAGGATTTTATTCTATGTAAATAATCCTTACCTCATAGCTAATAATTCATTAAAATAAACTTCCCAAGAAAACAATTGGAGCCAGAGTGGTACAAATGTCAGCTGGACAGAAAGTGCGCTACCTCAGCAGGTGATCTGCTTGCACTTGGGGCTTTTGGCCTAGCCCTCTAGTTTGCTTTCCAATTTTGAGGGTAGATTGGATGGAATTCTCTGAAATATAATCTCAGGTCTGATTATGTTTATGATATACCTTTGATAAAGATTTGAAAGCACTAGAGCCAACCAGCACCCGTCTGGTTGTGTGACCATGACCAAAAGCAGCTGGCAGGGATGGGGTGGGGTGTCAGGTTTACAGGTCCAACAGGGGAAGCCGAGGCAGGAGCTAACGCCATGGAGGAGTGCAGCTTACTGACTTGCTCTCCAAGGCTTGTTCAACCTGCTTTCTTACACAACCCAGGACAGCTCAGAAGTGGCATCCACATCATTCACTAGTTAAGAATATGCCCTACAGGCTTCCCTACAGGCCAATTTGATGGAGGCATTTTCTCAATTGAGTTTCATCTTCCTGGATAACTCTAGTTTGTGTCAAGTTGGGAAAAACAAACAAAACAAAACAAAACCTAACAAGGACTGTACCCAGACTGCATCTAGGAGGCAAAGGCAGGGGAACACAAAAGCACAGTTTTGAGAACAGTCGGGATGACACATAGAGACTCTATCAAAAAGAACAAGGGAAAAATAACAGCAAACCATTAGAAGTGAACACAAACGGAAAGAGCTTTGCTAAGAGGTGCGCCCTGAGGTTGTGGGCTGCAGTCTGAATGAGTAGGTACCCGAAGGATGGCATTCAGGGATCAAAAATAGAGATGGTGTGGGTTCAAAGAGGACAGCAGTGGAAGAATTTGGGCCCAGCATGGGAAGTGTGACACAGCCTGTCTCATGTCTCCTCAGGGAGAGCAAAGTCTCAACCTATTATACCCTTCAGCTCAACTTTTCCTAAGTATCTCCTGCAGGGTGGCAATTGGAATTGTGTGGCATCACCCACAGTACCCTCCATGTTTTTTTAAATTCATTTGCTGAATATTCATTCATTCATATTTCATTCCATTGCCATTGTGCATTTACTTAATGTGTGTGTCCGTGCACACACGCGTATGCATATGCCTGTGCATGTGGAAGGGAAAGAATAACCTATTATTCTTCAGAAGCCATTTACCTTGATTCTTTGTTTTTTTAAAGATATAGTCACTTTATTTTATCTTATTTAAGTTTCTGAAGATAGGGTTTCTCTGTAGTTTTTGGAGCCTGTCCTGGAACTCGCTCTGTAGACCAGGCTGACCTCGTGTTCACAGAGAACCCAGTGTCTCTGCATCCTGAGTGCTGGGGTTAAAGGCGTGTGCTACCATCACCCAGTTTATTTTTATTTACATGTTTGGGAGTGGATGCTGGTGGAGGTCAGATCCCCTGGAGCTGGAGATACAGGTGGTTGTGTTTGAACCACCTGATGTGGAAGAGGATGCTGGGACCTAAACTCTGGTCTGCCGCAAGAACAGCTGAACCAGCTTTCAAGGCTCCCACTACTTTTTTTTTGAGTAGCAGATCAAAAGTCCAGGATCTCTTGCTGACAAAAAACTGGTCAAGTAGGCTAGGCTGGCTGGCAGTGAGACCTGGCATCTGCTCCCTTGTGCTTCTCCTAGCACAGGGATTACAAGCTTGTGTCACTGGACCTACTTTTCTCCTTGGGGTCCGAGGATCAAAACATGGCGGACTAGGGCACCGCCCCACCCCCTGTTGCTTGCTTTCTAACCTAGACTGTGAAAGTCTGAGTCAGTATACCCCTGGGACTCTGTTCTCTTGCCTCCATGCCTCTGCTGCTGCTGCTCGTATTGCCTGAATGCTTTCCCTTCCTCTTGGCTGTGGTCACCCAGCAGTGTGCTAGTAAAAGAAGAACCACAGGCTCTCCCAAAGGGAAAGCCTTGATTTTCAGCTTTTCTATGAAGCTATCAAGCTAGGCAAGGATGCAGAGTTGGGAAGAAGTGTGCACTATAGCTTCTTGCCCGTCTGCATGGCTTCTGGTTATCCTTGGCTCCGCCACTCCTTTAAAAGTCCTTAGTTGAACCTGAGATGGTGGTGCATGTCTTGAATTCCAGAGCTCAGAATTCAGAGGCAGGCGGATCCCTGTGAGTTCGAGGCCAGCCTGGTCTACAGAGTAAGTTCCAGGACATCTGGGGTTGAAAAAAATTCTTTAATTGCAACTTTCTCTAGCCTTTTTTTTTCCATACATTGTTTTGTTTTATTTTTTCCATTCAAAAACATAATTAAAGAAATAAAATTTTTACCTTTCTTCCCCTTCTCCCGGTCCCCTCCCACTACCTCCCCACCCCTCCTCCCTCCCCCTTCTTCCTTGAAAGAGGGCATGGTACCCTGCCCTGTTGGAAGTCCAAGGCCCACCCCCATCCCTCCCGGCCTAGGAAGGAGTGCATTCAAAAAGACTC
>PVIU01025251.1:0-24057 GCA_004026605.1 Ondatra zibethicus
CCCCCGCCCCCCAACCCCCACCTCTATCCCCATCCCCGTATTCTCACCTTTTGCCTGGAAATCTTGTTTGCTTCTAATTTCCAAGAAGATCTATATATGATTTTCTTTGGGTTTGCCTTGCTATTTGGCTTCTCTGGGCTTGTGAGCTATAAGCTTAGTGACCTACAAAGAAAAATTTTATAAAACATACAAATACTTGGTAATTCTATAGTTTATGAACCAACAAAGAATCGTTAAAGAAGTGATAATGTAAGTGTGATGAAAATGCAAAGACAGCATACTTAAGCTCACAGAAAGAAAAGGTCAAAAGATCAAGCTCATAATATAAATTTACACATCAAAAAAGAACACCCTCAAAGGATATGCAAGTCAAGAAACTATAAAGAGAAAAATAAACCAATTGCTTTTGAAAATGAAAATAATAAAGATCAGAGAAGAAATAAATGAAACCAAGTATGAAAGGAAGTGTAATATGACACTGAAGATGTGAGTCGCCTCTTTGGAGAAAATGAACATCGTTAACAACCTTTTATTTGAAAATAGAAAAGGAGATGAAATTACTCATAAATGCAATGAGAAATTTAAAATAGATATTACCACAAATGACCCAAAAATAGAACAGATCAAGACAAATCACAATGTAAATCTTTACAAAGCCAAGTGCATAAGCTAGAAAAATTGCACACTTTCCCTGAAATATATAGTCTGCTGTCCTGAATAATGAATAAAACTGATCAGATCCATAGTACGCTAAGAAGCTGTGTTAGAGATTCCATAAAGTATAGAACTATACTTATGCCACAATGGATTTCTGAAAACACTTAGAGGAAAGGCTAATAGTCATTTTCAAAGTCTTCTGAGTTATTAAACTGAAAACTTCTAAAATCACTTTAAGATCACTTTTAGCATTATTTTTATGTCAAAGCTAGACAGCTGCTAAACCAAAGCTGCAGGATATTATTTCCATGAATGCACATGTAAAAATCATGAATGTACATGTAAAAATCATGAACGTACATGTAAGTCATGAATGTAATACTAGCAAATTTAACACCCAAATATATTCATTCACCAAGAAAAAAAAATGAGACTTATATCAAGGATGGAAGACTAATTCAAAATATACAAATCAATAAATGTGATGTAACATATTAATTATTAAGATAAAAGTTATGTGATCATAGAAAATTGAGTAGCTTTTGTGATCAAAGTCAAAGAAGCATTAAAGAGTATTTATAAAAATTCTGCAATTAATATCATACTAAATGGTTACAAAATGAAAAATATTCAATGATTATAAAGATGATGAGAGTACCAATTGACAACTTCTGCTTAATATAGTCTGGGAAGTTCTGATTAGAGCAATTATACAGGGGAAAGCAAGATAGGTAGATAGATGGATAAATGGATAGATAGATAGATAGATAGATAGATAGATAGATAGATAGATAGATAGATAGATAGATGAGAGATAGAGTATAAACAGATAAATAGTGTATTTATAATATAATAATAATATAATAGAATATAGACAGATAAATGATAAATAGATGATATATGATCAATAAATAGGTAGATGACAGAGATGCATGATTTATGATAGATGATAGAGATAAATGATATATATATATATATAAAGGTAGATGATAAATAGTTAATACATAGATTTTATATCATAAATAAATATATAACAGATGATTTGTAGCTGGATAGATATGTAGGAAACACAGAACGGATGTTCTGTCTTTGCTCATACTAGTATCTATTTGGAAGAAAAACTGAACAGGTCTACCCAGAAATAACAAAACTTATAAAATTCACCAATTCAGTAAATTACAGCATTCAAAATTCCAGAAAATAACTACTCACTATCTTTTACATTTTCTGTGCCATATCTGAATGAATTTAAGGAGGGCTCTTCTTGCAAAGGACTGGAGCTTGATCTGCTATACCTACGTCTGCTGGCTCAAAACGATTCATAGCTACAGCTCTTATGATTCTTTTAATGACATTTAGTATGACATACTGTGTACCATTTCTTAAGTAAAATGCCAGACATTTATATATTTCCCCAAACCTTCAGTATAATCATAGTTCAGCCATCTTTTTCTCATTTCCTGATATACATTTTTAGAGTATTTTTTCATGTAAATATTTATCCTCACTTATGCATCCTATCAGTAAGGCAAACGTAATGCCCCCCCCAGCTTTGATTGTTGCTGACATTGTTTCTATAAGTATTTCCTAGTAGAAATCACTTTTTGTTTTCAACAGTTTCCGTCTATCATATTTTTTATATTTCTTTAATATTAATATTTATCTTCCTGAAGAAGTCTGGCTATCATTTTACCAATTGCTTCTTTTGAACATCTAGTCCTTTTTATTCAGACCACTGCATTCTCAAATCCTTATCAAGTATAAAGAGATCACTATTTTCAGACACTTTCTCAGGCTCCTCTTTAGATAGAAGACAATATCCTTTCTTGAAACTTACATGTTTAGGGGAAAAAATAAGGAATGTAAAATATACACAATATTATTCTTATGATATATTAGTTGATAGATGATATTAAAATATATTAACTTTTAAGGTAATAGATATTGGGATAAATGAGGTAGAACATTGGTAGTGGCTAATACAGATGACATTTGAGCAAAGGACTTGGAGGAAGAAATGAAGTTATTATTCATTATCAATGTTATAGTCTCTGCCTGACGAAGAAACTGTTACTGGAGAAGATTAAAGTGGAGAGTGTCTGATAAGCATTGGAGTAAGGTGAGGCTGTAAGTGAAGCCAGATCAAAAAATTGTGAGGCAGCAATGCAGGTAGCAGAATGAAACAAAGATGTAATGGGGGATAGATACCAGGTCCTATAGGACAGGTGCTATCACCAGTCAATGCCAGGGTAAATGTTCTCAAAGATACCATGTCCTATTACCCAGATTCTGAAAACACTGCTTAAATGTCTTAAAGAGATTATAGATGTGATTAAACTAAGACTCTTGATGTGAAGTGATTATCCTGGATTACATAGTAAATTCTGGTATAATTACATGGATCCTTAAAGGAGAAACTCAGGGGTGGCAACCTCAGAAAAAAAGAGACATGATTATGGAGCCAGAGGTCGAAATGATATACTCTGAAATGAGACAAAGCAGCCACAAGTCAAGGAATACACACTTCTGTAAAATCCATGACACACCTTCATATGATACTTCCTATCAATGTTAAATTTTAAAAATGTAATTTACAGAAATAAATTTAATGTATTATTAGTTCATTTCACTGATTGCATTAATTTTGTATAAGTGCAAAGTATTAATAAATATTTTCATAAATTCTTATTTATTTTTTCTCTGTTAATCGGTAGTGTGTAGACTTAAAGGAAAAAGCAGAGAAGATATTATACTTTTTAACTTATAGTATACATTTTAATGTTTGTTTCTTTCTTTTACTCTTATATAGTTAAAGCTTTCTTCTCATTTTTAATTTTAATTTATTTACTTTGAATAAACAATTTTTTCTCATTATACATGCCAATCCCAGTTCCTATTTCCTCCCCTCCTCCTACTACCTGCCCTCCTCCCACTCCACCCACCTTCCCCTACCTCCCCTTTCACTCCTCAGAGAGGATAAGGCTTCCCCTGGGAAGTCAACAAAGTCTAGCACATCAATTTGAGGCAGGATCAAGGCCCTCCCTGCTATATCTAGACTGGACAAGGTATCCCTCCAAAGAGAATTGCTGTCAAAAAGTCAGTTCAGGCAGTAGGGATAAATCCCAGGCCCACTGCCAGTGGCTCTGCTGTCTGCCCCAGGCAGCCATACAACTGTCACCCACATTCAGAGGGCCTAATTTGGTTCTATGCAGGTTCCCCCACTGTCAGTCTGGAGTCAGCGAGTGTCTAGCTCAAGTCAGCTGTTTTGCTAATTCTTCTCTCATTATGTTTTAAAGCGTTCACTCTGGCTTATGGTTATGTGTACAAAGATCTTATCTGGTTTGTGGAAGTTTTCATTAGGGAGCAATATTAGGGGCAGTGCCCGGGCATCATTTTCATAGTGTCCTGTTATACTATACAGAACGTATTTGTAGATGTCTTCTGTCTGCTGGAAACTCAGAAGTCTGTTTATGCTACTATATCTAAAGCTTGGTTCAAGATAACAATAAAGTGAGTGAAACGAGAAAAGAGGAAGTAGGTCTGTTTGCAAGGGCAGGTACATATGAGAGAAAGAGAGAGAGAGAGAGAGAGAGAGAGAGAGAGAGAGAGAGAGAGAGAGAGAGAGAGAGAGAGAGAATACTATAGCATGTGTAATAAGTTGGTATGAGGGGAGGCTGGGGAACAGATGAACATAAGAACAGGTATTCATTCGCTACCAAAACCTCGAAAGACAATGATTTTTGTTTTAGTTTGCTCTGTGATGTTGATATTAAACTAGGCAGATAGGTGGCCTTGAACTCCAGTCCCTCCTGCCTCCTGAATACTGGTATTACAGCTGTGTGTTACTTTATAATCTCTAGGTTGGGGTGGTTTATAAGACAAATATAGATACTGTGTGGAGTGTAGAGAGTCAGCTTTGTCAAACACTGACGCTAAGTCAAGTCCAAAAATCATGGCCTTGATGGCTCTAATATCAATGGCATGATGGGTAGGCAATTCTGAATATAGTGAACTTGAAACGGAATGGAGACTGGGGAAAGCAGACAAATAAACTTAAGAGGTTTTTGTTTGTTTCGCTTTCTGGTGATGAGTAAATCCAACAGATGGGCACTTCTGCAAGGAGCCTTACTATAATAGTCCAAGGAGACAGTATGATTCTGTCCTTTCCACTGTGGAGACCACAATGAAGAACAGTTAAGAGAGACAGAGTGGGGAGGGGTTCGACCTGAATATTAGAAAAGCAGCCAGCCACTGACTCTTACCTTGACCTCAGCCCCAAAATGGCGATTCTGTCTGCAGGAATCTCAGAATGAGATTGAGGGCTGTTTCCTCCCGTTTTATAATCCTCTCTAGGTCTGAGATTAAAGGCTTGTACCACTGTGATTAAAAGCATGCAGTGCCTGGTTTCTATGGCAACTAGTGTGGCTACTGGGTTAAAGATGCCTGTCATTGCTGACTGGTCTTTAAGACTGGCCAGTGTGGTTGTTTTACTTTTCTGATCCCCAGACAAGGTTTATTTATTAAAATACAAGTGAAATGCCACTACACCGTAGTGCAGTAAAGAGAATAAATGATACGTATGATTCTCATTTTTCTTCATTACAGAGAAAGCATGAACTGTACTACTGTTAAATTACGAAGTTTCCTTCCTTCCTTTCTTCCTTCCTTCCTTCCTTCCTTCCTTCCTTCCTTCCTTCCTTCCTTCCTTCCTTCCATGTTTCTTTCTTCTCTCTCTCTCTGCCTTTCTTTCTTTCTTTCTTTCATTCATTCTTTCTTTCTTCCTTTGTTTCTACTGAAACATACACACGTAGGTTCATTATTTCTTAGTGATGAAGGCTTTGAATATTGGCTAAGATTTCCAAGTATTCTCATCTCCCCTTACTAGACCACGAAAAATATCTGTACAAAATGAAATCCTGCAGTGATCAATTATTTCCTCTACAGTAAGATGCTATTGTCAAAGATTTGACACTGCTCTCTCGGAGAAAGAAAAGTATAAAAATGGAAACAAATAGTAAATTAATATTGTTAAGTATGCAGTCAATGAAAGCAGCAAAAAAGCTGGAGTGCTTACCAAGAAATAAATAAATTAATTAAATAATAAGTAAGAGCAGTTTAAATAGATTAGTTTTCTCCTTATACCATGACACAAAATGAGCATCTTTGTCATACCAGAGTGAACTGTCACACTCCTAGCTGAGTGCATTGCTGTGGAATATCTCCGAGGGCTTCCTTAATAGGTGGTGCGCACTGCTGTCATTTCCTCTGTGGCATGTCATTCTTTTCTTCCCAGCCACCTTCCTCATCACGGCAGTCATTTCCTTCACTGTTTCTTCTCTGGTATAAGGACAGTTCTCCCTGTGGTGACTGATTCCTCATGGAGATACACTTTTATCTGATATGTAGTTGACTTTTAAAGATTTCATGCTCTTTGCTTTTGTTCAGTACAATCAGTCATTACTGTCTCACACTTTCATCCAATCACCTCATTTATCAGAAAGTCTGTGAAGCATCTAGGAAAGAAATGCCAAAGATATCTTACGTTATAATATCTTGCAGGTGGGAAATTCTATGATGTAGTCATGGACAGAATTTTGAGAAAATTGAAATAATTTACTGCTAAGAAAAATTATTTTTATTTCTGGTGTGTTTATCTATTGTATTAATAGCAACACAGCTTATGTTTTATATAATTTCTCTAGCTGGTATGCTGTGATAATCAAAATTTAAATGTTCTTGAGTATTTGTTGTTATTTAAGTTAGCTATAATAATCAAAATCTATTCAGGAAGAGAAGCACAAAATAAGGACTTCACATTCATATCTTCAATTTATCAACATTATCCCTGCCTTCTATTTTATGATGTCTAGCAACAAGTAAAAGCCTAATATTTTCCCTTTCTCCCATTTTTGCAATGATGGCAGTGTCCCCAAGAAACAGGAATCAATTGAAATTAAAACTGTTTTGTCCGTATTGTGCCTTGAAACACTCTTAAGGATAAATTGTTAAAAATGCTGAAACATGACATAATCTTTGTTCTTATGTCTCAGTTACCAATCTCAAATAGCAAAGACAGGAAAGCAGAGGAAAATTATATACGTCACAATCTGGCATCAGTAATTCATCCTATGGGAAGAAAGCCACTTCACATTTCATATCATATCCAGGTCTCAAAGGAAATAGTACCTCATGTTTACAAAGGAATGGTGGTGGTCGTATCTGCCAAAAAATAAACATCAGACTTATGGATCATTGGTTTTACATGAATACCATGATTCTGTGGCAGAGAGAGGTTAACCCAACACCTAATACTTTTCCATGAATAATTAATCTTTAAAAATAGTCAAAGTGTGATATACCAGAAAAAAGTCTAATGTTATCAATATTGGTTTCAAAATACCCAGAAACCAAATGCAGTATGTTTATCTAATAATACTAAAAATATATGTGTCTTACAGAACACCAATAGGAACCCATAATAAACAGATGAATCAGTCCATGGAAATTCACTCAGAATTTAAAATGGGAAATTAGCAGAGGATGTGAATGCATAGAAGTTTTGTTCCACATAACAACAGCAAAAAAATTAAGTATGATCACTAAATATATGAAAGATATGCATCCACGTTCTACACTTGGAAACTACAATGTGTATAATGAAGGGTAGAGAGGACATAATTATTGATTGATTGGATATTACAGAAAGAAACAGCTTTAGAAGGCAATGGAAATTCTGCAAAATGAGACACAATGAAAATCGTTTAATTCTCTCTCAAATTGAAGTTTTTATCATTTACTTTACTGCTCTAAAAGTTTATGAATTCAATTTAGCTATTATAGTGTTAGTTGCTACTTGCTTATTTTTTATGGTTTATCCTAAAAATAACATCATGAACCACACCATTTATCAAAATGAGGTTGCCACATGTAATATTATCTAGCAGAAGCACAAGAGAGCATTAGTGTTTTCATTCCCCCATCTGAATAATGTTCCAGGCACTCTGTGTTCTCCCTGCTTGCTCCTGCTGACATGCACCTACTTCTTCTGTATTATGCCATTCACACTTCTCTGTCAGTTAGGAATTAGTTGATTTTGTTTTCTATATTATCAATGCATTGTTATGTTTGAAAATGCGCTTATTTTCCCTTCTATTGATGATACCGTATCTTTTTTGCTACATTTATTTGATTGCTTTTTATGTTTTTACACCAGCATCCTCTGGCTCTGGTTTACTCACACATTTAAATTTGCTCAGAACTGATGGCAGTCAAACTGCAGTCATGGGGCCTATCACCTGCTGCTGATCTTCAGAGTATTTATTAAGCACAGCTATTTCTTTATTTTCCTTATCTCTCAAGCATCACTAAAAGGATGATTTTCTTTCTCACTTCAGTTGTACAGAATGAGTAACTCTTTTGCTTTCTTTTATATTTTCACATGAATGTGTGCTGGTTGGGAATGGGGAGGCTTGCACACGTGAGTATCAGCATGTGGAAACCTGATGACAATATTGGGAATCCATCTAACTTCCAGATTATTATTATTAGTAGTAGTGGTAGTAGTATTATTATTATTATTTTGCAGCCTCTCTTAGTTAAACACAGAGCTCACTCATACAGCTAGACTCACTAGCCTGGCTTCCCCATACGCTCTCCTGTCCCCATGTTCTGAAGTTGGAGTTACAAATTATTGACTACATATTACTGTGCAAGCACATTGGGTAGTTTTATGGTTCTTAGGGATCCAAATTCTAATCATCTGGCTTGTATGGAAATGATTTAATAAAGAGCATATCTTCAGACAAATGGGATGCTCTTATTACTTAATCTTTGCTTCGTGATTCTACCTCCTTGATTTTGATTTGTGTATTTCTTGTCTGAAGTGTGGAACAAAACTGAACACCAGGATCCACCAGACAAGCAGTCCTTTTCTGGAAGAAAAAGCTGTGACTGGATTTTTTTTTTCATTAGTGTGGCTTTCCTGCTATTAGATTTGTTATTAATCATCTTTTATTGCTCTCTTTCTTTCAATATTCATCCATCACTTTTGCTCTATTTATCTATCCATCCACCTATCTATCTCTCTTTCCATCCATCCATCCATCCATCCATCCATCCATCCATCCATCCATCCATCCTCTCTATCTGTGCGTGCTCATGCATTTTTGCATTTGTATTCTATCACCTTCCACATACAGTTTCTTGCAAACGGACTTTGCCTTTTGGTTCATTTTAGTCCATTTTATCTAAAAGTCTGTTGTTTCTTCTGAGCAATGAAACTATTCATTTCGGTTTAGATATGTGTTTTATGACACAAAATGTTGATTATGCTGGACACTTACACCATATGGGAATTAAAGGCAGCCATTTATGCAGTCAGACATTCATTTATAAATTTTGATTCTTCCCAATTTAGCTTGCTATTTGTAGGAAATTTTAACTGATAGTCTAGTTTAATTTATGTACTTCAGATACAGTAAACTCTATGCGAGAAGCAAGAAAAACATTTTTTTTCCCTGTGATACAACTCACAGGAGGCATGACCTGAATTGTGTACAGATCCATTAATATCTCAGGCACTAAAACACACCTGCAACAGGAGCAAATTACAATAGCACAGAAGATGGCTCCATTTTACTGTCAGCAATACACCTGGAGCTGCAGTTACTTTTCTGTAATAATTATTTAATACTGTGTCTTTATGCTCTTTTAGGTCCTCTGTTACTGATGGTCCCATGAAAAGTTTGTGTTTATATATTAATGGTTCCACAAATTTTAAATGTCTTTAAATTATCTTTATTTTATTCCTCTTTAGGTATCTACGCCTATGTTGGGTTATGTTAATATTGGCACAGTTATCCTCAAAGGACATAGTTGCTCTGGAGTTGGAATTATATGGGATTTTAAACCACCTGACTTAGGTTCTGTGAACCATACTCATTTCTCTGCAAAAAAGAACATGCATTACTAATAACTCAACATTTCTCCAGCCCAGAAATTTAACTTTTTATAGTATGCATAACCATGAGTGTAGAAAATTATAGAAGACTGTTTTTTATTCATATTTCACAGATAATGGACACATGAAACATCTATTTTTTTCTTATCTTTTGTAGTCTACCGGGATCCCCCTGCCCACCCCAATGGCTACATCTCCCCAAAAGAAAATAAATACACATTTAGAAAAGCCTGCAGAGTTCAAAGCAATATTATTCAAAGGTCAAGTTTATTTTGTCAAATTGAACTCTCCCAGCCCTTTCTGAGTATCTCGACTCTGGATCTCCTTTCTTCTTTTCTTTTCTTCCTCATCATTAAATATTCACAGCATGAGTGTGGCCCTGAAATACCTATTTTTTATTTACACTGTTGTGTGTCTTGAGATTTATCTATGAAATCCTTTTCTGATGTTTTGAAAGAGGTTAGGTAGAATTGCTTGTGTATATCTTCTTTTCTCTGCTACATGTTATTCACATTTGGTCTAATCTATTTTAGCTAAAAATATGAACAAGCTTCAGGACATAATTTCATAATGCATATAGTCATTGGCAATCGCATGTATCCTTGTTTCGTAGACATCCCTAAATCCTACAGCCTCTGTTACTCAGTGTTCTTCATGCACATCAGCTTTGCTCAGTGCCACATGTGAAAAATAATATCCAATATTTGTCTTTATTTAGTTTAATTCACTTAGAATAACATTCTCTATTTCCAACCAGTTCATTGTAAATATCAAGATTTTGTAATTCATAGCTGAATTAATAACATTGCATGTGCTTATCACCTTTTCATAATTCTTCAACTGTGGGCACTTATATTATTTGTCTTTGTCTCTTTTCTTGCTTATAGACTCCCTAGTAGGATGCTTAGATTTGGTGGTAGCTCTATCTTTGGTTGTTAAGAAAGGAAAAGACCTCTCATTCATTTTACTACTACTTAATACTATCCAAAGCATTACTATAGACTCCAAAGAATGATTAAATCTACTTTTCTACTTCTACCCTATTTTTTCCAGTTCTTTTCAAACTTCCTTTTTAACTGTGATTTTTTGTCCAGCTATGAGATCCAAGATAATCTTGGCTTACCCATACTATTGGACATATTTTGTTGCTATTGTGGTAGTCTGGTTTCTGAAGACTGACTTTAAAAAAGATAGCATTTTAAGTTTCATTTTAAAACTGCTCTTCCTTTCCACCCCTTCCCTGGTAGACTATTTCCCTAAGTAGCCCAGCTGGCCGTGAACTCTTAATGACAACTTCTCTAGGGCTAAGATTCCGGGCATATAACATCACATCCAGTTCAGTTATGTACTTTTGATCCAGAAAATTTTTACATAAATTTGAATATGCCTTTGTGGATTTAGTGCCTCCTTTTGTCTAATATAAATAGTGCGATGCTGGTGCCAACTTATGCCTATTTATAAAGAGACTATTATTACTTTTTCTATGCCAGCAGATGCCTTAGGGTAGTTTCAAGTTGAGTGTGGCAGAGCATTGATACCACAAAAGTTGGCGAACATTACAAATCAGATGGGGTAGAGAAGAGTTACTTGGCTTTATAAAAATTAAACTTTATGTTATTATAGAATTAAAACTAATATTGAACATGATAACTTGGAGACTCTGTGGTGGCGTATTACAAAAGCCCAGGACATCTATTTCACCTTTATCCTTGTTTCTGCTCTTCTACTAATTGTTTTATTCATTGCAGATCTTCAGGCCAAATTGAAAGTTCTTCTGAGTTATTTCATTGTTTTTATACTGACCTTGACTCAATACTGGATAATGATGCTTTCCTGGCTTCTGAGTTAAATTAATTTATTTTCTTCTCACACAACTCCTCAGTTACTCCTTACTCTGAGGCATTTTCTTACTGTTGACCTTATGGCTTTTAGTGTTAATCAATCTCTTCCTGATTTAATTGAAGCTGTTCCTATTATTTCTGACATCCTGTAGTTTATTTTTCCCTGAACTCTTTAAAAACTCTTTTCCTTATCTCCACAGTCTTCAATCCTCATCATCAGCCTGACTGCAAAGATTTATTGAAGCATTAAAACAGTGAATACCTTCTATATACCATTCAACGTTTACTCCTGACTTTCATATCATTAAGAATTTCACAATCAGGTGGAATGATGTTTTCCTTTTCTCAAACATTTCAATTGGAATTCCAATGATAGTGAATCCCATTTTGAATAATATACAACCTGTAAATAAAAGAATCCATTAATAGAACACTCTTTTTATTCAAGTTAAATTTGAAAACAAGACATCAGAAACAAATCCCATTACTTTAGGTCTTAAAGTGTGGGGCTTCCTCTCATGAGCCTGTGGTCTGCTCATATATACAAAATCACAAGGTGAGCCATTTCCTAAATTCATTTAGAAAATATAAAAATGGTTTCAGGTGCAAATTATTAACTAAAAGAACTTAATTATGAGTACAAAAAAATATGTTGTACCAAAGTAATTCCATTAAAATATGGAAGTATAAACTATCCATAAACTTTTCCCAACTATTCCTCACAGGTTTAAGTCAGTGTGACATGATACACTGCGCTGAAACTTATTATGTAGTCCAGTCTGGACTTAAATTCATGGACATCCTTATATTGTAGTCTAATAAGTCCTGGCATGACCAGTGTGAGCCACCACATTTGGCTAAAGGTATATTTAAATTTTGAGAATGGATTAGTTTGAATTTAACAACTCTAAATTCCTTGCAATAGTTAAGTAAACTGCAGTTGTGTTTGTTTTACACAATGGAGTTTTCAAGGGTATTGTTGGAAATTTCATTTGGAACAAAGAAATGTGGAAGAAGAGATCTATATCTCAGAAGTGGAAGGAGTTAGGAAGCAATACAATATGCACAGCATGAGCCACCTCCTAACCTTTCTGTAGCCTAAATATTCCATCTAAACTGTCATCTGTGGATGTGCAATGGCGAGGTCCATCGCTCTCTGCCAGCAAGTACTCTGTGAGACATAGTCCTGGGTAAGAGGATCCCATGGACCTGCATCGATTTTTAGCCCTGCCAGGAAAATCAGGCCTATTAAATGTGTGCAGAAATTAAATATGTGCACTCACAGCAAGTTGAAGTTAAGATTTTTATGAAGATGTCTGCGCTGTGCTTTCAGTTCTCTATGCATCACTGATTTTAGTGTTTATGCTGGTGTGTGTGTGTGCTGTGCATATGCACCTATTTGCACTGTTTGTGTGTTCTTGTCTGCTCACACGTGTGTGTGGCAGTGGTGTGCATGTGCAGGTGGAGGATGAAGGTTGTTCTCAGGTGTCTTTCTCAGTTGCTGTCCACCATATTTTGAGACAAGGTGCTAAAATTGCACTGGCCCATGTGCTGAAATGTCTGATGAAGAATAGTACACAGTGTTGCTTCTCACCCTGCAAGGATTCTACCAACTGAATTATCTCCTTGCCCAATAGGAAGGGGGTGAAATGAGATTTCTCTCTCACTTAATTTGTATTTTACAAATGCTTAGTAATATTTTGTGTGTTTGGTTTTGTGTGCGTGTGTTTACTGATTACTTCTTTGTCCTCCTTGAAGAAATATCTTCTATAGTTGTTTGCATGGTTTTTAATAAGGCTGATTGTTTAAATTTCTTTCATTGTGAATGCGATTATTTTTTATGAATTGAGACTTCGTGCTCTCTGACTCAATATTTCTTTTGAGAGGTAATATTCTTGCTATATTAACATGTTCCCTCTGGTTTTTGGTTTATTTTTTATTATTTTATAATAACTTTACCTTAAGAATCATTTCTGTGGTTTTCATGGTAACAACTAAATGTAAAAAATACACAATTACAGCCAATGATTTTTAAGATATTTTTCTACATAGTAGACTACAAGGCCCATTGAACTGTTTGCACTATAGCTAGCTCTGAATAATTATGGGGAAGTCAGGTAATTTCTAGTTAGGTATTTGAATGCAGCTACATTTGAAACACCATCACATCCTGTCATTCTATAACAATAGATGACAAAGAGAATGGGAAAAATACAGTTACAGAAATGAGGCTGCTCTTTTTGGTTTACTTGAAAGTCTGAAAGAAATCTTATTAGAAACATCTCTAAGAATACTTGTGTTGAGCACAGCCAACTCTCATCTTGCAAATGCTTGGATGGATTTTGACAGAGGCATTGTCCTTCACTCTTAATGTTCATGTATGACACAACCTTACAGCCCAGAAATTTGTCTGTCATGCTGTCTAAGCAATCTACCTCCCCACAGACAAAATCTTTCTGATTTCTCTCACCAAAATCAATATTCCATCACATAAATAGGCTCACAGAGCACGTGTTCTTTTGTATATGACTTATTAGCTCAGCATTGGCTTTGGGAGAAATGTACACCCTCCTCTTTGTCAGTGGTTCCTTACTGTTTACTGATGAACTCTCTTCCATTCTGATAGCTTATCACAATTTGTTTGTTTTTCTACTCCTGTTAATGTGCATTTGGAGTTGATATCTGTGCAATAATTTTAAAATGCATAAATGTCCAAGTTTGAGTCATAGATTAGGTATTTGCTTAACTCCGTGAATTATACTTTCTGAAGGAATGATTGTGTCGCTGTGTCAGTGACTTCTCATTCCATCTAAAGGGAATGGAGTGGACTGTCAGAATGTTCTGTATTTGCTCTTAGTCGATGGCTAAGCCTGCTTAGCTTGTTTAACATAGCAGCTCAATACAACTATCTACCGGCTTTGTGTCTCCTCATGCAGCTTATGTGTAACACTTGCTCAAACCTTTCCTGGGTTGATGGCTTTTATATGAGTCAGGAGAGTTCAGTTGGCATTAACATATGAATAATATATGGCCTTTTCCTAAGTCACTGTGTTTTGCATGAGAAAGTTATAATTTTGAGGATAATATGCACATATACATATATACATATATAATGTACATACACACATGCACATGTGTATATGTGCATATTGTCATATATATGTATGTACATTATATATGTACATTATATGCGTATATGATATGCATATGTGTGTATGTACATTATATATGTGTATGTATGCATACACATATACACACACACATAATCCTTTCATGCTTGGTGCCTTTTTGCATGTTCTACAAATCTTCAGTTATTTCAGTACTGGTAGATAATTCTTGTTTGTGATTTGTTTCTAATTCCTTCTGATTTGGATGGTATAAATTGCAGTTTTAATTTTTTCCACATATACTGTGAATAATTTCTGCATGGTGTAATGTTTTCATTGAAATATTTTTCAATGAAAATTTTCAAGAACAAAAATATTTCCTACAGTTCTAAAAATGTATAAAAAGTTATCTTGTTGCTTTGCGAGCTATCCAAATAATTACACCTTAGTTGAAAGTTGATTGTGTTGTAGAATATTATTTTAAGATGTGTTACATGTGTTTATGCTGTGGAACATTGTTTAATGATGTAAAGATGTGTTGCTTTTGTTTATGCTGCATTTGTTTAACTCTGTAAAGCTGTGAGTCTTTGCCTGTCTAAAAAACCTGATGGCCTAATAGAGTGTTAAATAGCCAATAGCATGGCAGGAGAAAGGGTAGGAAGTGCTGGCAGGCAGAGAGAACTAATAGGAAGAGAAATCTTGGAGATGAAGGGAGAGGAGCAAGAGAAAAAGGCAAAAAAGATTCTGGGGGACAGCCAGACAGCCAGCCAGCCTTCCATGGAGCAAGAGTGAAAGTAAGATACACTTAAGTAAGAAAAGGAAAAATTGCAGAGGAAAAGATAGTCAGGATAATTTAAGTTAAGGAAACCTGACTAAAAACAAGGCCAGACATTTATAAGAAAGATGAATAAGTAAGAATAAGCCTCTGTGTATAATTTATTTGGGACCTGGGTGGCAGGCTGCCATATAATGCCAAAAGAGCAAAGAGTAAAAAGAGAAAAAAAAAAAAACCCACAGGATCAGCCACCATATATTTGAGGGCAAACTGAATTCAGTAAATACACAAACTGATTTTCCATAAGATGGTAGTGGTGCTGTTTCTGCTGTGAGTGCTGCCTCCTCCTTCCCCTCTCTTTTCTTCTTCTGTCTTGGAAGTAATTTTACATTTTTCCATCTTCATGTAAATATGGCTTCACTGAAATATACTGGAGTTTTATTAGATTTTAATAAATATAAAAATGAAAATGGAATGATTTGACACCCTCTGTTTCTTTTGTTGTTTTTGTCTAAGAAAATAGATCAAGGTGCCTAATTAAAAGAAACTTTTTTTTTGGTTTCGCTAAACACCATATCCAGGTGTATTTGATAAGTTTGTCGGAATCATGTTCTTTCTTGCTTGCTTACTGCCAGATGACTCCTCTCATGTCTCTGAATTCTACAAACTTCAGTTTGTAAACTTATTAAATATAGATTATATTACACTCTCACTTTGAGGATTAAAGAAGGAACATTTTAGACACACATTTGGGCAATGAAGAATATTTTGGCAAACGTAAAATGATGCAGAGTTTCAGAAGTTGAGCAAGGGATTGGAAGTCCTAGTAGAGGTGTAATGAGATGAGTTGTCAATAGAAGAAACACACATATCCACTACTGCATAGTGTCCCAGTGTGGGAGTTGACTGGGAGCCAAGTGAAGATGGTGTGATACACTCTGGGACTGTGTATGAGATTCTGAGATCTGGATATAAAAAAATGGCATCATTTGAGTAGAGATGATAGTAGTATGTTTTTTTTTACATTCAAGAAGATTGATCAAATACATATTTTGAACATTTTATCAGTCTTCTTTTTTTCTTATAAGTAAATAAGGAAAGGAGGAAAATGACAGTAAATTCTGTGGTTTTTGCAAAGCAACAGGAGATATTGGTGTGAGTTCTTATATTTTATTACACCTATATTAAAATATCAATACGTTTTTTATAAGCATATACAAATCCTTCTTGATTGTTGGACATGTGAAGTTCCAGGAATAATCAATAGACTTGAATTCTCTAATCTTTTCTTCTAAGGACCGTTTTAGACTAAGGTGGTTCAGTAGTTTGAAAGGAGAATACCCCAAAGGAAGAAGCAGGGCGTGCATAATACAAATTAGACTCACTGTGTGCTGTAGAGGAAAATAGCACTCACAGAATAAAGGTAATGTAAGCACTGTGAAAGTCAGATCCAAAAGGTTTGAACATCAAAATAACTACTCCTGATGATGAATTTTACCCATTGGAAAAGACAGGCAGACCTTTCTTCATGAAGCTGTAATTCATTAACTGACTAATAGACTATGAGTTTTTATGAGGAATAAATGCTTATATACTTTCAAGCTCACTTGAATATATGTTTTAACTGCACATGTAAAATATGATCTTAGCAGCCTGAAAGTCATAACTGAGAAGACAAAGTAATTATATTGGGGAATGAGAGAAATTAGAACTTTGTGCCTGTTGCCAGAACAGAAGGAGGATACTAGGAAGTTTCTGTGGTAATCCTGTGTGTCTATATGAGAAACATCACACCCAAACTGAGGCAAATTAGCAAGTGCTTATGGTGTTTGAAATTTGTCTGAATTTCCAAGTCCAATAAATACTGATGAAGTCTCAAAAATACTCAAAAGAAAAGAAAACTAAGTCTACCTCATGCTCTGAGTTTGTAATTTTATTACAAAGGTTACTGGAAAATGCTAGAGATTTAATAGCAATCTGTAGGTAAGAATATAAAAAAAACTCTTTATATTATGTTAGCGTTTGCAATTTGTGTGTTGAGACTGTGTTAGATAATCCTTTATCTGTTGGAAATATTGAAAAAATAATTCAGGAATAGCCATGGCTTAAGGCTACTTGAGAGATGGTGAAAGAGTAAAGTTGTGAGACATGTGGGGAGAAAGAGAAGGTGGCATGAGGGAGCTAGACAGGGAGAAAGGGAGAACGTAAAGGAGAAAGTAAGTTCATGGTGTGTGTGTGTTTGTGTGTGTGTGTGTGTGTGTGTACACAAGTGTGTGTTCCTTTGTGCAGAGAACAAATGTGAATATTGTATATTTTTCACTATAGTTATCTTCCTTATTCTCTTAAGAGAGATAAGGTCCATTGCTTTCTTAGTTATGATTTTTATTGCTGTGATAAAACACCTTGACCAAAAGCAACATGGGGAGGAAAGGGTTTCTTTCAGGCTGCCTTACTACAGTATAGTCCGTCACTAAGAAAAATCATGGCAGTGATTCAAACAGGGCAGGATCCTGGAGCAGGAGCTGATGAAGGGGCCATAAAAGAATAGTGCTTACTGCTCGCTCTTTTGCCCAGTAATACCAGCCCAGGAGTGACACAGCCCACAGTGGTCTGGACCCTGTCACATCAGTCATCAATCTAAAAAATGCACTATGGGCTTGCCCATATGCAAATTGGTTAGGAACATTTTCTTACTCTAGGTTCATCTTTCAAAATGACTCCAAGTTGTGTCAAATTGACATAAAGCTGGCCAGCTCATTCACTGACTCTAAAAGTCACCATAATGGCAAGGGGAGTGGTCACTCAGCTCTTGGGATTCCTCAAAGTTAAGGACATAACCTTGTGTGACCATGCTCACACTGTTTCTGGTGGTGCTGAAGGTTTGAAGTCAGGTATTTATGCTTACACAATAAGCAGTTTTAATGACTAAGGCATTTCTCCACTTCTGTCAACCATGTTTTTCTTCTATACTAGAGAAAAATTGTATTATTGTTTAAAAGTAAAAAATCCAAGGCAGGCAAACAGAATCTCAGCAGCTATCCTGAGCAGGAAGACAGAGGAGAGATGGAAAAGTATTCATTCCTTCACATGGCAGAATACAGCCACATGGAGAGGAGGGGGCCTTTAGAGAAAGTTTATTAAGACAGATCAATGTGTCAGAAAATGTTGTAAGGGGGCCGCTTGTTCGTTTTCCGGCCGCCCAGACTCCTGAAATAATCACACAGAAAACATATTATTTAAATCACTGGTTGGCCCATTAGCTCTACCTTCTTATTTGCTAACTCTTACATCTTAATTTAGCCCATCTCCCTTAATCTGTGCATCACAACGAGGTCATAGCCAGCAAAGTTTCAACACGTCTGTCTCTGGCAGCTGCTCCATGGCTTCACCCCAACTCTGTCCTTTTTTCTCCCAGTATTCAGTTTAGTTTTCCCCGCCTAGCTCTGTTCTCCCCTATCAGGCCAAGCCAGTTTCTTTATTAACCAATTATATTTACAACATACAGAGGGAATCCCACATTAAGAAAACAAGGAAGCATCATCAGGTTCTGGTTATCACTGCAAAGAAAGAACAGAAAAGTCACACCAATCAAAGGTGGGCAGACCCAGTGAACCTCATGGCAGCCTCATTTTGGCTTGCTTGGATTGTGCTTGTTGTCAGGAGTTCTACAAGAGAAAAGTACAGTAAGTAGCTCATTAAAGGAATTCTTATCCTATCTTATCTTCTTCAAGGGGTAAGGTGTTCCTGTGCTGCTAGGGGTTACTCTCCCTTTTGAGGGGCAATCCTTGGCCAAGTGATTTAGATACTTAATCCAAGTCGGTCTCTACCCAGGCAACTGATTATATTCTTTAAAACAGTAGTTCCTCTTAATGAATCTTTATCACTTATCTAACAATCCCTTTTCTGAAAGGGTAATACAAAAGCCATTTAGGAAATGAACTAAAGTTGGGAATAGAAACAACCCACTTCCACACTAAAAATGCAAAGCTGTTCACATGAAGGGAATATTAATATATTGAATAAAAGTTCAGTCTCCCTCCCCAATGTAATCCCTCTTAGGAGTGTTCATTTTGGAAGACTAAGAAACCACACTTTCCTGGCATTCCTGGCTTTAGAACCAAGGATGTTTCAGGAATTGTTGATTTTTGAGCCCTGAGTTTCTGCTCCTCTTCCTATCATTCCATCCACTGAAAAGGTAACCCTAATCACCCTGGAATCAGAGCAATGGTTTTAAAGTTGGTCAATAGTTATTAATATTTTGCTTATTTTTCTAGTGACGAAATTTTTTCTTCATGGTACATATAGATTTTTAGTACTTCCAGTTCTATATTGTTGAATTTGATCATTCTGCAAAAGTTCTGCCTATATATCTAACAAAACCAAAAACGAACAAAATTTCAATAGCCCTGCAGTTATTGTCAGGCAGATGTTTTGTAGGTTTGTTGTTTACTTTGGCTTTTTATTCTCAGCTCCTGTGCAAAATCCATAAAAGAAAAACACACCTAAGTCTGACCCTCCCTCAGTGTGAATGAAGTCTTCCATAATGTCCTATGGTTATTGCCTCATGACTTCTTTTTCATATTATGGTTTCGGAAGCTCAGTGCCTCAGCTTCTTCAGAATGACCTGTGGATGAACTGATCTTATTGGCTGTGATTTTCTGTTGGGTTTTTATTTTGCTTTAATCTCATACCATTCTATACAATCTGCAGTTAATCCTAAAATATGAGGATCTTCTAATACTCTATAGATTCTGCTCACATATGCTCTTGAGAACTTGTTCTTATAGATGTTTGTACGTCCTTCCCCTTTGATGGCTTTGTGCCAGTGCCAGATTGGCTAGAGGGTAGAATAGTTCTGGTAGAATGACTTTAGGGAAGATAAAACTGCAGATGAATACAAAAGGTTCATTTTGAGCTCAACCCCAGGGAAATTAGGTTTAAATCAATCCGAGTGAATATATGACTCTCATCGGCCTTTGTATTAGAAATGTGATACTACTGAAATTGACTCATCCTCAAAATTTTGAATAGAATTATGTAAAAATAGTAATCTTTCAGGAGTATGAAATAAATTTATATGAGACACTTATTTTTAAAACTTCTAAAATAGAGCACAAACTTCATTGTCATTCTCCAAAAATTTCTGCTTTAAACAATAATGTATTTTCTCTTCCATTTATATTATTATCTTAGGCAATACATTGTAACACATTAGCATTATCTTTACAAATAAAATGTGTATTATTATAGAACAAAATACTAAAGCTAAACAAATTGATGCTTATTGAAACATTTAAACCAATAATTGCTGAGTATTTTGAAAATGATCCTGTTAATTCTATTAAACTTTTAAAAGAAAAGGATTATATATCTACTCTAGAAGAGGAAAATTAAAATTTAGGAAGTTTCTATAATTTTTTTTATCAGTTTAAAAGTGTATTTATTTTTTTCCATACATTGTTTTGTTTTATTTTTTCCATTCAAGAACATAATTAAAGAAATAAAATTTTTTTTTCCTTTCTTCCCCTTCTCCCGGTCCCCTCCCACTACCCCCCCACCCCTCCTCCCTCCCCCTTCTTCCTTGAAAGAGGGCATGGATCTAGTTAGCAAATTAATTTTTCAGAGAATTTTCAGGTCTAGAACAAGTATTATTAGATTACTAGTACATATGCATAAAACTTTCCAGGATAACTGCAGTTTTATTTTGATTTGATTTATTTGCAAGGTTCATACTGAATATACAAATCTGTATACGTACAGATTTGTAACTTTTCAGCCTGAAGGTTATTAACCCTAAGAGCATGCAGAGAACCATTTGCACAAGATGGACCCTTGGATTTTTAGCCACAGCATGAATAAGCCTGGGCACAGGTTCAGGTCCTGAGACAGGAAGGGACGTCAATGCAAGGAAAGATCCTAAACATAGTGGATTGCATTCAAGTGGTCCAGAATAGGTTGAGTCATCTTTACTTATACTTAAACAGAATTTTGGTTTGTTGGTTTGTTTCTACCAGGCTTACATGAACAGCTTTATTAATGGCTCCTATTTTTTTTTAATTTTAAGAAATATATCTTTATCATTATAAAAGCTCCATTGTTTCCCTTTATGCTTCCCCAAATATACTTTCCCACCCCCTACATAATCTTATTCTTGACACAGAGTTTAGCATTTCTGCAGATTTAACTAAACATTGAGTCAGACACATGCCGCTCTTGCAGAACTTATGTCATCTGGCAGCTACTTGTAGTTACAAACTTAAGAAAAGTATAAGGCAGCAATATTCAAATCCAAACAATTCTTTCTAGTCTGCAAGATATACTTTTACATAGTTCCCTTTTCTACAAGAGGGTCCTATGTCTCGATGTGTCTGTAAAAGTCAGAATTTGTTAAGGTGCTCTTTCCCCACCCCACTATACCAATACCTCTTCCAACAATATAAGCTCCTGTGGATGGTAAAGATGAAGTGATCCCTCCCATACTTTACATTGCATTTTTTTCTCATTGAATCATACTAGATCCTATCATTGATTTTATCTGGTTGGTGTCCAGCGAACTTACTATCAACAGTTGGCACTGTGTGTATTTCTGAGGCCTTTTCCCTATTCTGTGTATGCATGCCTTACTCTACTTTCCAGAACTGTGAGACATGGCTAATGTTCCAAAGCTTGTTTTCGCATATGTACCTATATATATTGAATCAGAAAAGTTTTTAGGATTAGGAGTTGTAGTTAATGATCAGATAAGAGATTTGAGAAGCATTAGCCCACTGCTGAATCTTAGGATAAAATATTCAAAAAAGAACGGAATTTCCAAGGAAAATTAGAGCTGTTGCATGTATGACTGAGAAAGTAAAACTAAAAGTAAAACCCAAAGAATCACCAATATAATGAGAGAGAAAAGAGCCTGCAGGATGGATGAATTTTGTAAATCCCTGCAATGTCCCATCGACTACTGCTCCTAATTAAGTAAGAGTCCTTTTCCAGAGGTTCTTTGCCACAAGGAAACCTGTTGGACATATGAGGATATAAGACTGGGCTTCAGAGTTCCCAACATCTAATCATTGAGTCTCAATTTTCCATAATTTTAATGAAACAATCACATCTATTCATGCAAGCTGTACTTTTGGAAATCAAAATTTGATGGTGAATGTACAACAAATACTTTAATTTTTATCAAGTTTTGTCCAGAGGCTCCCAATTATTAACACGTTTGTCATACATCAATGAAAATATGTACCACATTTATCAAGAATTTTGTAGGACTTGATACTGTTTTAATTATATAAATAGGAAGTCAAATCCAAAGAACTAAAAGCTGCGATGTTAGTAATAATTGCAATTTTGGCAGGTGCTGCGTTCCTGGCTCGTTTCATTTGTGGCATGTCTTTTCTGCCTCTTTAATATTCCAGAGCTGTGCAAACTGAAGAAAATTTGTAGAAGATCGAAGCACACAGAATAGAAATCATTTCAAATGAAGCATCAGTATGCTATTTTCATTAATCAACAGAATGCAAATAAATCCTGCAGTCATTTGAACAAGTGAGATCAAATATTACTGGGAAAAATAACCTGATATTCTAAATTAAAAATAGGAAATGAATAGTGCATGTTTATAGATTAATAGATAAAATATTGAAAGCTGACAAGCTTTGTTCAGAGCAGGGATGGAAGAGGAGCAACATATAAAATATCACATGTTAAAGTACAGGATCATTCAGTTAATTCATTTTCCAGCAAGGAGAAATATACAAACAAATATAAATGAATTTGTAAAAGAAAGGATCTCGTTAAAAAAAGCCAGTTAACAATTCAAAGTCAAAACTATTCATTTCTCATTTTTAATATTACTTTTTAACTATAATGTGACATTTCTTTCTTACAAAATTGTAAGCATCACTTTTCTTTAAAATGCCCCAGTTACTGTTTTCTTCTGTTTCATTTTCAAGTATAATTGTTCTTTTGTTTTTGACCCATGAGTGCTTGCAGTGAGGAGAAAGGCTGCGAGTCTTAGTAGAATATTATTTTTTACATATGTTTCTCAAGGAAAAGGCTAGCATGTCCGCAGGACATGCAGGTTAGATATTGATCAATGATCAACCTATGGACCTTGTAGGCATCTATTTACTTGAAAATAAAAATAAAGATAGCTCATTAAGACTGATTGCTTTATGTCAGAGAATACATTGCTTACTCAAGCTTATGTCAGATTTCTGGGTGATTTTGAGCAACCATCTAGCCAATCCAAATCCTGGTGCTGTAAATATAAAAATGTGGACTAATTTCCTTGAAGTGTAAATATTAGCATCCTATTTTATTTACCTATTTAATTCTTTGTAACAGTGGGAAAATAACCTGTGGCACTCACCTTTTAACAACATTTTTATTTGTGTGCACTGGTATTGGAAACAAAAGCATGACTTTAATTTTGTTTTTGAAATTATAGTTACAAAAACTCCCCTTTCTTTTCCCACCTCCAACCCTGATTGAAAAATGGAGACGCCAACAGAACATGGAAAGGTGGATGCACCTGACATCAACCCTAATAAAAGAAATCCGATGAATGGAGATAGAGACAGAGACCCACATTCACATCAGAGCAATGGATTGAGCCCCCAAGGTGCAGGTGAAGAGCAGAAGGTGGGAGAAGATGAGTTAGGAAGTTAGGACCGTGAGGGGCTGGTCCACCTACTGAGACAGTGTGCCTGAACTAATGGGAGC
>PVIU01025252.1:5963-24159 GCA_004026605.1 Ondatra zibethicus
GTGTGTGTGTGTGTGTGTGTGTGTGTGTGTGTGTGTGTGTGTGTGTGTGTGTGTGTGTGTGTGTGTGTGTGTGTGTGTGTGTGTGTGTGTGCCCGAAGAGCCCAGAAGAGAGTATTGGATCCACTGAACTAGAATGGCAGGCAGTTATCAGCCCCCTGACCAGGTGCTGGGAACCTCACTCTGAAACGCTGCACCATCTACCTCGCCGGCAGCAAGGAAAGCATTCCTGAGATATTTTTAAAGCACTTGAAAGAGAACGAGAGATGATTTGAAACATGATACTGAGATGTAGAAAGGTGAACTAGAGCTGTCCATTAAGCTCCTCGATCAAATTCATGATCTTGGTCACACCAGTGAGGGATCCTTGTACCTGGGTGGGCGGGGTCAAAAATGTAAAAATGTCCGCAGTATCCCTTACTACAGGCAGGGCTCAATATTCACTAGGATTACTCACGACAAATTTAAATCTGAGGTCCTTCACCTTGGCTGTCTCTTAAAATAAGCTGAAAGCTTAAAAAGAAATCCTGGGACTGGAGTGTTCGCTCAGTGGTTAAGAGCTCTGGCTGTTCTTCCAAAGGACCCGCATGACAATTCACAGCTGTCTGTGACTCCAGTTCCAGGAGATCTGGCGTCTTCACACAGACGTATATGCAGGCAAAACCCCAAAGTACATTTAAAAAATAAATATTAAAAAAAAAAGAAATCCTGACTTTTAATATTAGAAAAGGCAAATCTTTTGTTTAGAGGCTGCTTAGGGCTGGGAGTAGACAGAGGAAGGTGATGGAAACACTGTGTGTTTACTGTGTGTGGTGCTTGCACAGTTCTCTAGGTCTCTACAAAGATAACTGGATCCTTTGTATAAAGGAGGGAGATTTGCAGAATATAATTTCAGAAAGAGTAGTACTGGTGCTTGCATTCCACCCTGACATACCTGAGATTCAGCTGTCTGGAGTGGTGATGACAGGCTTGGGTTATGGTTTTTAAAAGCTCTCCTGATGATTCTGTGATGCCATCGGACCGAGAACCACTAATTCAGTTATCTGAAACTACTTTACATAATGACTTACATGATACCTGCAGGTAGCAGGAAAAACAAGCTCCAAAGATCTACCATGAGGTCACACCTAAAGCTAAACCCCAGATTATCTGACCCCTAAATCCTATCCTGTTTGTGTTGCGTAATGCAAGGGTTCTCATCTGTGGAGGCCCAAAGAGGCCGAAGGTCAGAGAGTTTGGGACTTGTTTTTAGTTCAAGATTATTGTGCTTCTAATGCAAACAAAGGTCCCACCTAGTTGTAAATCAGAGTTTTCCTCTCTCAAAGCTATCGTCAACAGGTGTGGCTAGTTGCCAGACCTCGTGCTCCTGAAATAGGGAAGTAGTTGGCTCCTACCTAAAACAAAAGTCTAAGGATCCAACTAAGTTCTAGTTCCCTTTGTGGAAATAACTTGGAATTCCACCCAGGGAGTGGTTTGTCTACACAGTGTTTGGTCTAGGGCAGGAGTCAAGGGCATGAACGACTCTCAATTTGTATGTTAATGTAGTCCTTCTGTTCAACTCCTACCTTGTGAAATCAGGGGTCTATTAAGCTGTTGGAAATTAAACAGGGATGAATTTTCAATACTCACTGAAATTCTCTCCCGATACTATCCTATGTGTTTCTGTGTTTTATTATTTTTGTTCACATCTTTGTGTTCTTTACTGTATTTCTAAATTCCCACACCTCCACTCTGGAAGAAATGTAATTTTGTCAAGGCTGGCCCCTGACACTCATCTAGATAAATAAACATTTTAATTTATAGGTCATCCTTCATCTCAAGAAGGTTCCTCAGTGCAAATTCACTGCACGGAGCCAACTCAGTGTTTCTAAGGCTACTCGGTGCCTTTCTGTCCAGTGTGACATAGGCCAGCTCCAAAAACAAAGGTGCATAAAACACATGCCTAATTAACTTCATGGATCTTTACTACATAAAATATTAATCAAATATTTTATTCCTACAAGTTAGAGTAGAAGTACACTGTGAAGAAGAAATTGGGCCAACAAGACGATAGCCCAGCGAGTAAAATCACTGTCCCTGAAGCTCTAAAAGGTTCAATACCCAGAGCCCAAGGTGGAAGGACAACCAACTCCTGAGAGTCGGCCTCTGGCTTACACAGATGCTCTGTGGCACACGTGCTCACATGCGTGGATGTACACACACTAATAATAATAAAATTACCTTTTTAAGAAGTATAAGTAGGTAAGAAATTAAAAACAGTTCAAAATCACTTTAAAGTTTAATCATATGACATTTAGATATGGCTTTTTTTTCAGGGTTTGGGTTTTTTTTTTGTTTGTGTGTGTGTGCATGCGCATGTGGTGTTCTATACTTCTACCACACTTAATCTCCCGATCAATGGTTAAACTTTCCTTGAAGGAATTCCAAATTTTCCAGTTTTTCTGCTATCAACCACAAAATAAGATTTTCAAGGTTTAATTTCTGGGAATCACATGTGCATGCACACACACACAAACACACACACACACACACACACACACACGAATTCATTAGATATAATAAAACCATTATAAACAGAATACTTGACCTAAACTGAAGGATCCTGTACAATTTTTAGAAAGTGAAAGACTTCATTTGATTTAATTGCTTTTTCTGGTTTTTTTTTATTATTCTTTGAGAATTTTGAATACATATACAATGTTTTGCAGTCACACCCACCAGCCGTTTGCCCCCTTACTCCTGGAATGTTTCACACCTGCCCTTTACCCTACATCTTGTCCTCTTGGTTTTAATACCCCACAAAATTAGTTAAACTAATGCATTTTGGAAGGACCAAAAGAGAAAAGAGGGAAAGGAAGAGAAGAAATCTTGTTTCTTCCACTTAGCATTTTCCAAAATATAATACTCCTTAAAATAATATTAGAAAATATAATAGGCTAAGCACATCTCATTCTAGTGAAAGAGTAAATAAACAACAGAACTGCTCTCCCCAGTGGGGGCATTTTCTAAGTTGAGCTTCCTTCTTCCAAAACAACTCTGGCTTGTGACAGGTTGACATAAAACTAGCCAGAACACATCCCTTACAAACTACCATATCTTTTCCCAGTGCACAGCCAATACTGCACAGCAGTGGGTGGACCCAGGCCAAGCGAATACTCCAGTTTCAAAGACACCAATGTTCATTCTTTCCCTCTTATTTATTTATGCTATAAATACCATTTGGCAAATCCACATTCAAAGTAATGATGTGGTTTGATTTAAAGGAACAGGAGGTTTGAGATGACTTTTACTTAAGGATCTACTAGAACAACTACTCAGGGCTGGAGAGGTGGCTCATCAGTTAAGAGACTTTGCTGCTTTTCTGGAGGACTCAAGTTCAATTCCCTGCACCTCCACTAGGAGTTTTACACCTGCCAGTAAGCCCAGCTCCAGGAGATCCAACACCATAGATAGCAGTACTGAAGTGACTGAGATGACACCGTCTTGTCCTGCTCTTCCCCTAACTCCACTTTATGTCTGCTCAGGCAATTTTTTACCCCTAATTCCTGAGCAGCCATGCCTTCCTTGGCAGTGCTTTCAGGACTTTCCATGACCCTGACTGTGGTCCAGATGAATAACCAAAATATTTGCTGAAAGTATAGCCAAAACAAATGTTGGTCCCCTGAGCTACCCCTGACAGTAATGTCTTTGTGCTTTTTACCCTTATAAACACTGTACACCTGAACTCAGTGCTGAGTCTCACTGCAGGGAGAGCCCGTTTCTGCTCACCAGCTTAGATAAAGGACTCTAATTTGCCTTGTATGCATGGAGACCTGTAACTTTCTCGCCTGGGCTACAACAGCACATTCACATGCACGTGCTTACACTCAAATACATGTGTACACGAAGTTAAAATTTTTAAGTAAATTTAAAAATAAACAAAATTTCTTTTTACACACATGAAGTTAATTCACACGTGAAACTTTATTGGACCTGGTTTTAAGGTTGTATGGGGGGTGGGGCTTCAAATCTTAACATGATTTACAATTTTCAAAATCCACTCCAAACTATCACTCTCTCCTTTAAGAAGTGACTATCACACCTTTTTGAAAGGTAGACTTTCTTAATTTTTCTCTTCCTCCTGTTTTATTGATTGACACACAAATGTACTACAGAATTAAAACACCAATAAGCAGTTTCTTTACATGAACTGCATCCAGCAAACTAAGAAAG
The DNA here is from genome assembly GCA_004026605.1 of Ondatra zibethicus. Lineage (NCBI taxonomy): Eukaryota > Metazoa > Chordata > Mammalia > Rodentia > Cricetidae > Ondatra > Ondatra zibethicus. The sequence continues at coordinate 10,173 of PVIU01025252.1, forward strand.
TCGACATTTCTTGGACTCCTGTCGAGGACAAAAGCAGAGACGGAAGGGAAGCACTAGGAACTCAGGCTAACGTAGGGTCTGGCACATTTTTATCATGGGCATCACAGATTTACTGTCTGTTTTCCAGTTCTTTGAAGTGTGACATGCAGTAATTCATATCTCACTGAGGCACAAGTCAAGAGTCAGACACATCACGCTAGTTTATAGCACCTTCGAGAGGGAGCCACACTTCTCCATCTCCACATTCCACGTGGCTTCTGCAGGAGCACCATAAGTTAAATAACATTGGTGAGATGATGAGGACATCTCTTCTCACTAGCTAGGGACTAGGAACCACTACCTTGTACTTCTGAATACGAGGATTGCATACAGTTCTAACGACTTGTCCTGTCAAGAATTATTAAAGACTTTTTTTTTGAGATTTATTATATAACCCTAGATGACCTAGAACTTTCTATGTAGACTAAATTGAGCTTGAACTCACAGAGATCCTCTTGCCGCTACCTCCTAAGTGCTGGGATTAAAGGCGTGCTCTACCCCATCTGGCAGATTAAACTTCTTTTCTTCCTTCTACTACCTTTGTCAAAGTATCTGTGACAAAGGCAGTGAGAAACAACTTTGAAAGTATTAAGCAAACAAGTTAGACACTAACAGAGAAGAAGAACTCTGACTCTGAGGAGACAGGAAAAGCCTAGAAACCTAAATCAGGTTTTAATTCTAATTTTTCAATCTGTATACTTTCAAATGTGGGGAAAGAGTACTAATTTCTCTCATTATTGTCAAACATGGTCTAAACCTGTGGTCAAGGCCAATCAAATTCTCCAAATAAGTACAGAAAAAGTCAACTGCATCATCGAAATGACATATTTAAATTTCAAAATGTCAGAAGATAGCATGTAGCAATTCATAGGTACAGACTGCCTTGTATTCTTCCCAAGTCTCCAACAAATACTGTACAAAGACTACAAATTATTCCTCCGGCAGCCACCCAGATCCCAAAACCACACACCTGAGCAGCCACCCTTCTTGGCTCTTCCTAACTCTCCCCCTTTCACGGAATGCTGACTAAATAAAAAATGAGAAGAAATGACAATTTTTAAATAGTCTGGGCATCTATTGCTTGCATTGTTAATTTTAAAAAGTTGAGCCTCTCAACAAGGGGGAAATTCTGCCTGGTACTGGAAACCTAGCCAACTATCCAGGGCTAGTGACATCATGGATCTTGGAGGAGAACCTACAACTACCATTTTACTAAACAAGCATAATCCCTAACTACATCCTAAATATGTGTCTTTATGCCTACAGATAAGTGTTGGTGTGGGATGTCCTTCTGTATATGTGTTGCTTTTATTAGTTGATGAATAAAGCTATTTCAGCCAATGTCTCAGCAGAGTAAAACCAGGAGGGAAATCCGAAGAGAGATATATAGAAAGAGTAGACTGGGGTCAAAGAGACACCATGTAGCCACTGAAGGAATAAGATGCCAGAACATTACTGGTAAGCCACAGCCTCATGGTGATACATAGATTAATAGAAACAGGTTGATTTAAGATGTAAGACCTGAAAGACCCAGATAAATCCAGACCCCTCTAGCAGGAAAAATAGAGCAAAAAATCTAGCAGGAAGAAAAGAGCCAAAAATCTAGGTTAGCTGGTTCAGTGGCTCTGTTCCAGGAACTAGCTGACCATAAAGTTAGATTATAATCTTGAGAATAATCTTGAGAAACAGGGAGTTACCCCCTTGTGATTATCACTGGTATTTTCAGAATTTTCCAATGCTCACTGGTATTTTCAGAATTTTCCAATGATGCCCTCCCTACCCCCTTTGGGTTGTGGTTTCTTCCCCTGAATACCCCCTCTCCCAGCTACTCAGGGTCAAACTCCTCCCCTGCGTGGGATATGAGTCTTGGCCCCAGAGCACTGGTTCCTGTCAATAAACCTCATGTGATTGCAGCAAGGACAGTGTCTCGTGAGTTCTTGTGGGGTCATGTTATCCCGAGACTTGAGTGAGAGTCTCCCCACTCCAGGGATCTTTCAGAACTAGCTAGGAATATTCCTGAGTCATTGGCCAAACAGTATTGTAATTAATATGGTTTCTGTGTTATTATTCAGGTTATTATTCTGTGTTATTATTCTGGGCAGCCAAGAAGCAAAAGTGCAGTCTCTGTCTACAAAGTCTAGGTCTCACCTTTCATCAAGGAAACATCTTTGTACTACAGACAGAGACCATCAGAGAAAACCACAAGCAATCGAAATGCAGAGTTGTAGGGCCCCGTCCCAAAGGATACATCTAAGAAACAACTATGCACCTAAGGCTCAGAAACCAGTGCAGAAGAGAAGGCAGGAAGATTGTACGAGGCAGAGAAACAGGGAACTTGCTATGACACTGTGTCTCCTAGGCATGTCAGAAGCTACACCCATGACAGCCTGGACGTGCTGATCAAGTAAAACAGTACACGCAAGCTAATGTGGATGAGGGGAGGGGGTGGGGTCCCTCAAGGCTTCATCACACACAAAGAACCAAAGAACCACAGGCAACTGTGGAATGCAGAGAGTAGGAGAAACAGCCTTCCCCAGGGAAGGGCTTCACCAGTTGATTATCCAGCACCAAACAATCAGCCCTGAAAGCACATACATACGAGTGATATCACACAGACTGAGCAGGTTGCAGCTATGTATTTAGAAACAGATATTTTCTTTTCAGCTTTGCCTCAGACTCCTCATCTTGATGCGTATGGTTTCCAAAACGGAAACTTCTAAACCTGCACCAAGCAACAAGGATTCATCAGAGAATGTGGGTTTGTCGACCCTCTGGATGTGAAGCTGTTTTAGTAAATCTATTTTTAAAAAGAAATGAAGGAAATATTTGGTTTTATTTTTTTTCTAAAGATGTATCTGACTATCAATTGTTCTGTGGATTGTTTTTCTAGACATCTATGTTTGTAACAAGAATTAAGGAAAAAAAAGAGGCCATGAATTTGAAAAAGAATGAGAAGGGATATATGGGAGGATTTAAAGAAAAGGAAAGGGAAATGAGAAAGGATATAATTACATTATACAAAAAATAAATTATTTTATAAGGGTTAAATTGCCTTCAGTTTTTAACGCACAAGTATGTCAACAATTTTACAAAAAGCAAAAGATCATATATATATATACATGTCTATTCATTCTTCTATAAAAATAACCAGATAAAGTTGTTTGTAAAGCGACAACTTCCATATAGTTTGGCAAAATGAAAACGTATTAAATTGGATAAATAGTTACCTCATTGTAGGGCCCGGGTCTGACCCCTGCTCCTGGGGTTACTTGAGGACAGTTTCTGGTCAGCCAGATAAAACACATTGTTTGTTTTTGTGCTCCCTCTGCCCCCGCCTGGTAGGGCGTTGTTTACTCCATCTTGGGTATGGCAATTTCCCACCTGCCTGGGGGGAATTCCTTGTGCAGCAGCTAGGTATATAAGGATTTCCCCAAAGTTGAATTAACAGCATTTGGCTGGTCTCCTTTCAAATGACCCAGGTCTCTTGTGTGTTCTTTCAATCTCCAGGCCCTTGCCCGGCTCACATACGGTACAGTGGCGTGCGAACTGTACCATGACCTTGGCATGTTGGCTGGCCCAGGAAGGTGCCTGGGCTTAGCAGCACAGATTAAATTATTGAACTGCAAGGACAGAGGATCAGGCAGCATAACTCGCTGGCTTTTAAGGACATTAAGCTACTAGAAGAAGTAGTTAGGGCCTATGGAACTCATGCCCCCTTCACTGTGGCTTTATTGGAATCCTTTGCGGAACTCAACCTTACACCCAAGCTTTGCAGGGCTTGTCTTTTGAGGGGAGATTATTTGTTATGGAGAGGCAAAATGCAGGAAAATTGTAAAAACACCGCACTGAGTAATGCCACTGCGGGTTTCCCCCAGCATAACCTTGACATGTTAACTGGTACGGGACAGTATGCTGGCTTAGCAGCACAGATTGCGTAAGATCCTGCCATTTATGCTCAGATAGCTGCCGCAGCTGTTAAAGCTTGGAAAACTCTACCTAATAAAGGAGCAGGAGAACAGCTTTCTAAGATCCTTCAAGGACCTTCAGAACCTTATTCTGAGTTTATTGACCACCTGTTACAGGTGGGAAGTCGCATTTTTGGGGATGTGGACTCAGCTATGCCGGTCATAAAGCAATTGGCTTATGAAAATGCTAACAAATACTATCAAGAGGCTATACGCCCCCATAGAAATGGGAACTTAAATGGCTTTATTCGTTTATGCAGGGACATTGACAGCACTCATGTGATGGGTCAGGTAATTGTTTCTGCCCTTAGCGAGGGTCAAGGTGCAGCTAGATCAAGGAATTGTTTTCAATGCGGAAGGTCAGGACACATCAAAAGGAATTGAGCTGTGAGTAAAGGGGCAGTTAATTCAGCCCAGGGAAAAAGCCAGTTGTGGTGGCACATGCCTTTAATCCCAACACTTGGTGAGGCAGAGACCAACAGATTTCTGTGAGTTCAAGGCCAGCCTGGTCTATAGAGTGAGTTCCTGGAACAGCTAGAGGCAGAACGCAGTACCATCCACTTCTCCCTGGAATACCAATGGGTAACATTACCCCAGGGTATGGCCAATAGTCCTGTCATCTGCCAAATGTTTGTGGCCCGGGTTATTGCCCCAATAAGGTGTAAATATTCTCAACTGTATATCATTCATTATATGGATGATGTCCTATTAGTTGGACAGGACTCAGATATAGTCCTTGAGGCATTTGCTGACTTGCAAGAATGCCTAGCACATGCTGGTTTGATGATTGCTTCTGAAAAGGTACAACAACAGTTTCCATATCAATACTTGGGGCATCAGCTGTTGCAGACAGGAGTAAAACCACAGAAAGTTACTCTTCACTTAGATAAACTACAAACTTTGAATGATTTTCAAAAATTGCTTGGAGACCTCAATTGGGTCCTGCTGAGTCTGGGAATTCCTACCGGAGTCTTAAAACCACTTTTTGACATTCTACAGGGGAATCCAGATCCAACCTCCTTAAGTTGACACCTCAGGCAAGGCAATGTATTACCTTAATTGAAGAAAAGCTTGCCTCTGCTCATAGTCATTATATTGACTATAGTCAGCCGCTGCTGTATGCTGTTTTATCCTCTCAGTATAGTCCTACTGGAGTTTTTTGGCAGCAAGGACCCATCCTATGGGTACATGAGCATGTGTCACCAGTAAAAATTGTTATCTCATATCCATCAGCTGTGCTACGTGTTATTCAGAAAGGGTATAAACTTAGTTTGCAAACCTTTGGAATGTTACCTGATAAGGTTATTACACCATATACCCAGGTAGAAATAACTTGGCTGCAAAATTTTACTGAAGATTGGACCTTGTTTTTATGCACTAATCCCTGCAGGTTTGATAATCATTATCCTTCTGATAAGTTTGTCACCTTTTTTAAAAATCATCCAGTATGCTTCCCTAAAGTTATTTCTTTGCAGCCTCTTGCAGGGGCACAGAATGTATTTACTGATGGGTCTTCCACCGGGAAAGCTGTGGTGGCCTTCCCTCCTGATTTTGATATCCAGCCTGTTAATGCTAACTCTGCTCAGGTGGCTGAATTGGTCACTGTACAAATGGCCTTAGAGAAATATGCTGATATTCCATTTAAACCTTTTATTGACGGTCAATATATAAGCAAAATTATTGCACCTTTGGAAACTGCAGCTTATATTGCCTCTGTATCTTGAGTCCAGATGCAGCTATTGGCTATTCAAACTTTGCTTTGGGCCTGATCTGTTCCCATTTACGCAGGTCATTTGCGAGCTCATACTGACCTTCCTGGTCCCTTGAGTGAGGAGAATGCATTGGCTGATCAGCTTACTCACCAAATTTATGCAGTTAGTCAAGAATCTTAAGAAGCTGCAAAAAAGCTCATAATCGTTTTCATCTCAGTGCTGGGTCTTTAAGACAGAACTTCTAACTGTTCCCATTTCAGAGTTAATCCTCGTGGGCTTGCCCCTAATCATTTATGGCAAATGGATGTTACCCGTGTTCCTTCTTTTGGGCATATGCAATATGTTCACGTAACCATGAATACATATTCTCATCTTATTTTTGCCTCAGCCTATACAGGGGAAAAGTTACAGGATGTCAGAAGTCACTGTCTCCAGGCTTTTGCCTACATGGGAGTCCTAAAAACTATAAAAACTGATAATGGGCCAGCCTCCACCAGCACTGGCTTTGGCAAGTTTTGCTCTGAGTTCTTCATTTCCCATAAAACAGGAATACCCTATAATCCTCAAGGACAAGCTATAGTGGAGCAAGCACATCATACGCTCAAAGCCTATTTGCATAAAACAAAAAAGGGGGAATGTGGTTCCACCCCCAGAGACCACTTATCCTTTATTTTATACATTTTAAATTTTTTGACTGTTTATGGTCAATCTCGTACTGCTGCTGACCGGCATTGGTGGCCAGTTACTTCTGGTATACCTCATGTCAAATGGAAGAATCTAGCAGATAGCACCTGGTATGGTCCAGATCCTGTACTGGTGTGGGGAAGAGGGGCTGTTTGTGTTTTCCTGCAGGATGCTGACACTCCAATATGGGTACCTGAACGTCTGATACGTTCTGTGGATTTTCCTGTCCAGAAGCCTAAAGACAGGACAGAGCCAGGAGATCAAATAGACTCTGGCTTGTCAACTGAAGAGTTGCTGGGATCCTGAGGAGCTGGCTGTGGTGGTCTGAGTGCCAAGGATTGTTCCTCTACCTATCTACCCATCCCATGATATTGGCAGCCATTGCTGTGGCTGCCAGAGAGGCTATGGCTGCTGGATTTTCCCTTAGTCAGTCAGTAGCTTCTGCTAGCACAATGGGTACCGTATCAGGGCAGGTTACAAATGCCTTGGCCACTCAAATTGAGCTAAATTTACAAATGAATATTGCAATTATTTTTGCTATTGATTTTGGTTTAAGACCACTGCTAGGTCATATAGTAAAAGGCTTATTGGTGTTATTCATGGACCCTGGAGTACATAATTTACAAATTGGCTCTTGAGATTATTCTAGTAACTACACCAGGGTTCCTCCCACCAGTGCTGAGACCTTATTTTAGGAGACCTTTAGGGCTCCAATTTGGGAAGACTTATTAAGGATTGAGCAGGCACAGCCTCCTTAAGGAGTGCTTATATGTGCTGGAACATCATCTTCATGGTTTCATGGTGCCAGAGCCAAAGGCAAGCTCAGGTCAATATCACCACTTGGCAAGTCCTCTTAGCTATTGCCCTGGAGGATCTTTCAGCACAAATCTCGCTGAACTCGGTGATGGGTGACTAGTGAGCCAATGACAGGAAAGGTTTTTGGGGGGCTGCCCCAACCTAAGACAGGAAATGTGTTTTGACCTGGACGCTTTCCCATTACGGGTAAGGGGTATTGCCTGATGTCCAATGCCACCTAAGACAGGCCTAGTCATAATTTATATAAAAGGGGGACCTGTAGGGCCCAGGTCTGACCCCTGCTCCTGGGGTTACTTGAGGACAGTTTCTGGTCAGCCAGATAAAACACATTGTTTTTGTGCTCCCTCTGCCCTGCCTGGTGATTAGCTGTAGGGCATTGTTTACTCCATCTTGGGTATGGCAATTTCCCACCTGCCTGGGGGGAATCCCTTGTGCAGCAGCTAAGTTATATAAGGATTTCCCCAAAGTTGAATAAACAGCATTCGGCTGATCTCCTTTCAAATGACCCAGGTCTCTTGTGTGTTCTTTCAATCTCCAGGCCCTTGCCCGGCTCACATATGGTACAGTGGCGTGCGAACTGTACTGAGAGGGTAACACAGAATCAGGTGTTACACCTCATAATCTCTATGGAAACCCTTTACTCATTGAGATGAAAACTCAAGACACACAAGTACAACAGTACTTTCAAATCACCTCCAAGGTGGAAATTCTCAAAACTTTACCTAGTACTAAGGAGTGACCAAAAGCAGGTCAAATGAGCCACAAAGAATGCATCTTTAAAAAAAGACTGAACAAAAATAAAAGGGGAGACTACAAATATTTTCTAGTTCTGTTCAATGCCTTCCTTTAAGAAGACAACTGCTGCCAGGCAGTGGTCTCACACACATTTAATCCCAGCACTCAGGAGGCAGAGGCAGGTGGATGTCTGTGAGTTCAAAGACAACCTGGTCTACGAAGTGAGTTCCAGGACAGCCAAAAATACACAGAGAAACCGAGTCTCAAAAAAACAAAATTTAAAAAGAAAAAGAAAAAAATAGAGTTTAAAATAAAGCCATGTAAAAATGGAAAATACACTGAGAGTCTGGATACTGTATATTATTGTGTTGTCTTTGAAGCGTTTGACATCTGAGGAAGGAATAGCTGCTAAAAGACATTTGATTATAAATGCTGCTGGATTAATCTAACATATATATTTTGAAAATGCCTTGACTTTAAAATATAAGTCAAAATATATGTTACTTTGGAGAAGAGGTTTTGCTTTTGTTTCCACAGGAAATGAGAGGCTGTGGAGTCATTCTGGATTAAGAAAAATCATGTTTGATCAAGGAAGACTACTTCAGAAATCTCCAATAGGAGCAGATGGCCCAGATGTCTGAGTTCTACATCCAGAACAGTTTCAAGACTGCTGGTTGAGATGAGCAAGACTCACAGATACTCAAGCCAGACTTGATCATAATTCTAAAAATTTTTAGGTCCCCATAAGATTATCACTGCCCCCAACCAGTAGGAAATAGCCTGGAAAACTAAGCCCGCATTCCCAAAAAAAAATGGATTTTGGATGTTTGCCTTTGTTTAGAATGTTGGTTACAAGTTGTTATGGATAATGGTCAAAAAGAAAGCTAAACAAGGGTGATTAGACTCAGAGTTTTTGCTTTAAAAAGGGGGGGGAAGTGCTGTGGGAGAATGATTTTGTACTTTGTAAAGATTTGTTACTTGTATTTTAATAAAACGCTGATTGGCCAGTAGCCAGGCAGGAAGTATAGGTGGGACAACCATACAGAAAGTAGAGGTTGGCAACAAGAACAGGAGAATTCTGGAAAGAGGAAAGAGTCAGTCTGCAGCTGTCACCCAGACACAGAAGAAGCAAGATGAGAATGCCTCACTGGAAAAGGTACCAAGCCATGTGGCTAACATAGACAAGAAAAATGGGCCAATTTAAGATGTAAGAATGAGTTAATAATAGGCCAATTTATAATTATAATTAATTAATGTAGACCTCTGTGTGTTTCTTTGGGACTGAATGACTGCAGGACCAGGTGGGACAGAAACCTCAGTCAACAGAGGTTCCTCAAAAGCTAGAACTAAACATACCATATAACCTAGCTATACCACTCCTTAACATATTCCCAAAGGAATATATCCTACATCTTTCTACAGAGACACTTGGTCATGCATGCTCACTACTGTTCTAGACACAACAGCCAGGAAACTGAAGCAACCTACATGGCCATCCATGGATAAATAGACAATGAAAATGTGGTTGTCATATTGTGTATATGAATGGAGCATTATCAAGCTAAAAGGAAATAAATTTGTAGGTAAATGAATGGATCTGGAAATAATCATTCTGACAGAGATAACTTAGACCCAGAAAGACAAATGCCACACATTCTTTCTCATATGTGGATGCTAGTTTTGCACCTGTAGATATGTATCTTTAAACTGGAGTGTCCATAAAAGGCAAGAAACTAGAAAAGGTTTTTATTTATGCCAATAGGTGGGCAATTTCAATGGAAGGGGAAATAAATGCAATTTGCATGAAGGCGGAAAGGGGAATAATAGAACAGAAGGAGTTAAATGAGGTGGGGAATGAGAGGGTCAAGAAGGAGTATAAGGAAGAAAACTAACACTAGAGACTTTTGAAACACAGTGTGGAAGCCTACCACTCTAGACTCTTTAAAAACAATACACACACACATCAGAACAAGGGTTTAGGGGCTGGAGAGATGGCTCATCAGTTAAGAGCACTGGCTGCTCTTCCAGAGAACCCGGGTTCAATTCTCAGCACCCACATGGCAGTTCACAACTGTCTGTAACTCTAGTTCCAGGGCATCTTGCAAGCTCACGCATACATACAGGCAAAATACCAGTGTACATTAAATAAAAAATAAATGAAGTTTTAAAAAAAGAACAGGGATTTAAATGGAGTTACCCTGTAAGGAGGACAATGCTTGCCAGATACCATAGGCTATTAGATAAAAAGCCCACAGCCAGGTATATGTTACCTCTTTTCAAGTTGTTGGTCAGAGGGTCCCATATTTGGAAATATTCCAAATATTTCCTGTTATTGCCATTGCTCCAGAACTTGATGGTAAGACCCTATTGCTGAAGACACCACATGCTTGAATTATAGGAAATGGGGAAATCAAGTTCTTACTAACCTGGAAGTTTCATTTCTGCTGGCTAACTGTGGTTGTTTGAATGAGAATGTCCCCTATACTTGGTTCCCAGTTGGTGGAACTGTTTGGGAAGGATTTAGAGGGTGACCTTGTTCGAGGAGGCAGCCTAGATTTTTCAAAAGGTTCATTCAATTCCCAGTGCTGTCTTGATGCCTCCCAACCCCCACTGTCCTATGGCTGTGGATCAAGACAAAAGTTGGTACAAAGGAGTGAGCTATTACTGTGCTGGTCTGATCATGCTGTCTTTTGAAGGAATGTGGAAGACTGAGAATTTGGACTAGGAAGGCAGTTGAATACTATAAGCAGAGCTTAATGAGCCATCCTTGTAGAAGCTTGGAAGACAATAGCTCTTAAAGCAATCTGGATTATGGAGACCCAGCCCAAGAGGTTTAAGAGGGGAACAGCATTAGCAACTGAGCTAGAGACCATTCTTGTGATATTTTGGGAAAGAATATGGCTGCTTTCTATCCTTGTGCTCAGAACTTGTCTGAAGCTAAGTTAAAAGGTAATGGACTAATTTCCTTGGTAAAGGAGAGTTCCAGGCAGCCTGATACTGTTACATGGTTCTTGGCAATCACACTTATACAGTGAAAAAGAGCAAGTGGGATAAAAGGAAACACAAAATACACAATTTAAAGAGAAAAAGGGCAGCAGGAAATTTAATATTGGAGCCATTGTGAGTCCCAACAATAAATGGTTGTGTGGAAAACAGTAAGATGAAAGAGAGGCCTGATCCAGAATGGAATAAAGGGTTGGTACGATGACTCAGGGGGTAAAGGTGCTTGCTGCTAATCCTGAAAACCTGAGTTCAATCTCTAGGACCCACACTGTAGAAGGAAAGAACAGACAGCTACAAGTTGTCTTCTGAGTGCCGCACACATGCTGTGCCATGCATGTGCCCACACACGCAAAAGAAATGTTGAATGCAATAAAAAGTTAAACTGTAGGAAGTAAAAGGACAGGGAAAGGAGGAAAGGAATGAAGAACATAAATTAAAAGGAGGAAGGAAAAGGAAAGGTATAAACACTGTAGGAAGAATACAAGAAAAGAAGAGTTTCTGGTTTGATTTGGTTTGGTTTGGTTTAATTCACAATATCTTTAATCCCAACACTCAGGAGGCAGAAGCAGGTGCATTTCTGTGAGTTCCAGGCCAGCCTGGTCTACAGATTGAATTTCAGGCCAGCCAGAGTTACATAGTGAGACCCTGCATCAAAAATTAATAAATGGTAGATAGATAGATAGATAGATAGATAGATAGATAGATAGATAGAGATTGATAGATAGACAAAAATGCACAATGAAAAATACGTAAGTTCAACTAATTAAACCCAAGATAAAAATGAAATGTATAAGCTGACATTTAAAATATAAGTACTATAAGAGTATAACAAAAGGAAAAACACCAAGGACAGAATCATGTAAACACAGGCACATGCTCACATAAAAAATTTCTTTCTGGCTTCTCTAAGATTCTGACAGGCATACGAGTGGTCATTTGAGAGTGAGGACACTGCTGTTTCCTTCTGTTTAAGTAGGTGCTGAGCCTTCGGGGGCTTCCCTTTTTGGCACACCGAGAGTTGCTTCTGAACACTCACTTCAGAGACTCTGATTTTAGCATTGGGGCCGATAACATCCAAGCCAGGATGGTTTTCCTGTGTGCGTTGTGGTATGCTGGAACAGGTGCACCAGCACTGAGATCAGCTGTTGGAGACCCATCTAAGGCTCTAACCGTGCTGGGCATTTAACACCCTGCGGGAGGGAAGAGCTGCAAGGAGCATCCACCGGACCTGAACCACAGTCCTTGACTGTGCATAGAGAAAACTGCGTGGCAGAGAAGCAGCTGTGGCATCTGAGGCAGCCTGTCCCTCTGCTCCAGGCTATCAGTCTCCTGGGTTATCTGAGCCTTGTGCAAGAGCGTAGGCTTCCCCACCCTCACCAGGGAGCAAGGCAGATTGGTTCCAAGTTTCAACTCATTATCTTTTCTATCTCTCTGAACTCTTCAGTTGCTCTATGATGTCTTTTGTAATTTCTTCCTCTCTTTGGTATATAGACAAGCCTTTGTTTCCCTTGTTTTTCTCAATCCTGGTATCACACAAAGGCTGCTTTTAATCTGCCATCTTGGTACGCGTGCGCGCACACACATCCTTCTTTTTTTCTGGGTTAAGGAGGTTTTCTAAATTAGTTTCCCCCCCTTTTTTTTTCCAAGACAGAGTTTCTCTGTGTGTAACCTTGGCTGTCCTAGAACTCTCTTTGTAAAACAAGTTAGTCACAAACTTATAGAGATCCTGTCTGCCTCTGCCTCCCAAGTGCTAGGATTAAAGATATGTGCCACCATGCCCAGCCAATTTTCCCTTCATTATTTGTAGAAATAGCCTTTATTCTAAAAATATTAAATATTTGGGGTTAGAGGGATGGCTCAGCAGTTAAGATCACTGGGTGCACTTCCAGAGAACCTAGGCTCAATTTCCAGCATCTACATGGCTGCTCACAACCTTCTGTAACTCCAGTTCCAGGGGATCTGGTACCTTCTTCTGGCCTCTGTGGACACCAGGTACACACATGGTGCACAGATAGACATGTAGGCAAGACACTAGTACACATAAAATATTTAACATTGTTAAAAAATATTAAATATTACACAATTGCAAGTGGCACACACATTGGGACTGCCTTGTAGTCCACAAGGTCAAGGCATTGTGGAAAGGGCTAATAAAAGCCTTAAAGAGATCCTTCAAAAACAAAAAGGGGGAATAGCAGAGGCTGCCTCCCCCAGGGAGAGAGTCTCCCTTGCACTCTTTACATTTAAAAATTTTCTTAATATTGGATGATTCAGAAAATAACAAATGGTATGGACCGGATCTGGTTGTAACGAGATCCAGGGGAGCTGTTTGTGTTTTTCCGCAGGGTCAAGAAGCGCCTCACTGGGTCCCAAATCAGCTGACGAGACCCGTCAACAGAGATGCCGCTGCGAGTGCTGGGGAAGAGCCTGATCTTCTGGAGGATGACACTGCTCCTGACGCTGTGGAGGCAGGGGATGCCAGAGCAGAGATGGGGAATCCTGTCAGCATCCCCAAAACCGATGCCTGTCCGGCATAATGCATGGGTCTTTCCTAGATTTTTCACCACCAATAAGCAGCTTGACCTCCCTTATATGGTGGAAGTTGGCTTGCTGCCTGGGAGGATGTGTACTCTGCCTTTGGTTGGTCTGCCACCTGCGAGCCCAAACCAAGAGGGACAAGGTTATAATTTCTCAAGCATTGGCCGCTTTGGAGTGTGGATCCTCACCCCAGATATGGCTTTCTGCCTTAAAGAGCACCTAGCTTTGTTCCACATAGCCTTTGCACCCCAAGGGACTTCCAGACCCATTACACTGGGAAAGGTATGTGGCAAAATGGAAGGTCTCTGGGCACAGGGTGTAAGGCTTGAGCACTGCACTTGTGGCCAGATAATGCTGGTCACAAGAAGAGCAAGTCTGAGTGCATATGGGTAGGTGCCCTAGTTCCCATCTCTGTGTAAAAGGCACCGGACGGGTCTGTTACCCTCTGGGCGGAGGACGCCTGGATGAGTGATGGTACATATGTCCTACATTTTA
>PVIU01025253.1:0-24017 GCA_004026605.1 Ondatra zibethicus
TTAGTATCATTATCAGAATTATCAATCCCAGGAACATCAAGGGGTTCTCTGGTAAAATTATACATTTTGGCCAAGTATAGCAAAGAACATTATCAGGAAACAGGAGAGAATAGCAGAGGCAGCTAGCCATCTATGATAGCGGTGAGTATATAATCTTGAATTCAGGTTCATGACCTGAGCTGATTGCTAAGGAACCACCAGAGGCCTATCCGCTAACGGCACGAACCCCCCAGCCTATGTTCCCGAGCCAGAGGCATCTGTTGTCACACAGGCGACACCGCTGTGGGTGTGGCAGGCTATGATAGCTAGAAGCAAGCGGCAAGCAGGCAGCATGGGTGTATTTCCTCTCTCTCCGCTCTTGAATGTGGATGTGAAGTGGTTAGTCTGTACCTGGACTTTCACTGGATGACAGATCATAGCCTAGAACTTTACACCAAATTAACTTTATTATCTAAGTCACTTTTGTTTGCGATGTTTTGTCGCAGCAACAGAAATAAAACTAGAATGGGAAAATTGCAATGAGAAGCTAAAAACTTCAATGAATGGGAAATGTGAAGACTTAAGACTAGAGGGAGACTGGGGTAAATTGATGGATATATGCAATATGCAACACACACAGACACACACATACACCAAACATAAAGGAAGTATTTGCATGTTCAAATTTTAAAAATATGCATATATATGCTCGAACATACATTTGTATTTTATGCATTGGAAAAGGTCTATAGAGCATGCATCTAATTGTCAGTAACAGTTACTACTGAAAACAAGAATGATAAATGTGTAAAATAGTAAAAGGGGATTTGCATATTCATTTTCTTTGCTCTTTTTGTGTCTCATGAAATGATTTTATATGCACAAATAATTTTAAAAAGAAAGCTCAAATTAAAAAAGGAAAAAGCCTTTAAGAAAGTATCAGACATTTCAACAGAGCAGAACTCAGTTCATCTGTGTCCTGTTTATTTCCATAGTGTAATAATAAAATCATTATCTACTATTCTTTGTTAAATTACTAATTGCATTTATGTGTACTAGTGTTTTGCCTAAATGCAAACCTCTGCACCAGGTGTGCAACATCCAGGATCCCCCAGATTAGAGTTACAAATGGTTTTGAGCCCCCATGTGGGTGCTAGGAATAAAACCTAGGTTTTTGACAGTATAGCCAGTGCTCTTAACTGCTGAGTCATCTTTCCAGGCCCTTCCAATGTTCTTAATATGATCCCTTCTATATAGGAGGAGCTAAATAATCTTTATTATCACTCCACTCATTGACAAGCTCCACCTCAATGCAATATAGTGTGTTTGAGGGAGTGTGTGTGTCACAGAGAGATAAGCAGAGAAGGAAAACTAAATGCGACAATTCTGTAGCTCTTAAATTCTTTCCTAGAGTGATCTATTTGGTGGGAAAAGGGAGAAAATGAACATATTTGTATTTAAATCTCCTGTCTGATTTTCTAGACCATGACTAGAAATTCTGCATATATCAATACCTGCTATTAACAGTTTTTATTCAACCATTCTCTTTACGAAAGTTTCAACAGGACTATAAGAGTCTCCGCAAGCAATGAAGACAGTTTAACCAGGCACTGTCATCCCCACAGGGGCAAAATGCATTCCAAGAAACCAAAGGAGTGCTATGAGACATGATAAAATATATAAACCTAAGTTCATAAAATATTTATTGTTCCTCTGGTAAGTATTATTTTAAAAGTAAGTGAAATATTGTGCTCCAACTATGCTAGCACCAGTCATCTTAATATTACCTGTATGTGAGTTCTTGAGGAGGACAACAAAATCTACTAACAGTTAAATGAAAAGGTAGGAGCTGATGCCCTTATACTAGAATTAACAGGCTGAAAAAATAGTGGTTGTCAAAACGCTGCCTGCTTTGTGGCTGTACACAATTAACATCCTTGTTGCCTGTGACATGCAAACCCCGACTGATTACTGGAAACATAGGTTGTGGAGCTTCCGTAAAATATGGCACCTCTTTCCCTAGGTAATGGCCTTTTGCAGCCATTCTAGGCTCACAATGGATAAGACAGAAATGAAGAAATGGCTGATATTTCATCCAGTGGCATTGTGAGCCAGGATGCATGGCTAGTCACTGAAGCGCAAAGATGAACGAGGCAAAGTACCTAGTCCAAAATAACTTAGAGCCGGTAGAGAAGGCTGTCATAAAAACAGATGCTTATGCAGCGACTTAGAAGTAGAGACATCTTCAGGTTCCCACAGCTAGACCTGCCTTGACTTTTAAGAGTAGCATGAGAGATGGAAATAAAGGAATAAAAATAATATGTTGGAATGACCTATAGAAGATTGGGCAGCCTTGTTGCCTCTTCTAGATTACTCATTTGAATGTATGCATGCATGTGTACATGTGTACATGCGTGAACACCAATGTGGAGGCCAGAGGTTAATATCCAGAGTCTTCCTGTTGTTTTGCCTTCGTTATACTGGCTGGGCTTTAAACTACAGTGGCCTGGCTTCCCAGGCCATAGCCTGCAGGGAATTCTGTTCCCCCAGACAATGGCTCTTTGGCTGCCACTAGAGGTAGTTCTAATTTGATCTCTAGAGTTCAAATAAGACTCGAAATTCAAGGGCTAGGGTGAAAACCTGCACGCTTAGAGAGTTAGAGTATTAACTCTTTGCTGGAGTCCGGAAGCCACTCTCTTCCACACCGCCCCAACTACAAAAACCCACAAGAAGCACCTCCCTGCTACTTCCAGTCAACCAGTTGCTAACCCTGCCTCTCTGAGCCCAGGTTAATTTTATTTAATTTACACAAAGGCAACAAATCTTTATCTAGTTAACAAATGCAACATGAACAAATGTAACACATTTTTGCCTGGTTAAACAAATACTCCACAACATCTCCCTCTCTCCATCTTTCACTGAACTCGGAGTTCACTGACTGGCTAGCTAGCTAGTAAAAGCCCATCTGTCTTTGTCTTCCCAGTGTTTGGGTTATAAGCACCACACTGGTTTTTTGGGTTTTTTTTATGTGGGGGCTGGGGGTCTGAACATGGGTCCTCATGCTTGACTGGCTGGCACTTCATCCACTGAGCCGGCTTCACAGTCTCTTCTACTCTCCACTTTATGTGCAGTATTTCATTGGGTTTGCCAAATCATGCAGCATTTCCTCCTTGAACTACAGACTCTTCTAGGGAAGCTGCCATGTTGTCTGCTGTTATAGTCTAGTAGCTCTTGAAAGTTCTAGCACATAATTGAAATGCAGTAAACATTTGCTCATTTGAATTAATAAGTTAGAAGTCAAGAATTTACTAGCAATTAAAAAGGAAAGAAAAATAAACAATGAGTTCAATAGAGTATTTCAAACAGCATGCTCTATCAAAATTCAGTTATATTTATGATATTTACTTATTTACTTATTAGCCCTTTCTAAGGGTCTAAACAGGATGAGCCTTGGTTCCCTCATGTAGCTGGACCAGGCTTCCTACTTGCCCCACCGTATTATATAAACACTACCAGTTTCTATGGACCCACAATGCAAACACATTTGGAAAGCAGCGGGCTGAAACATTTGTGGTATCTCCCATTACACTTTATTACTTTTTATTTGGAAAGAGAACACAGAGCAGATCCCAGATGGACAGAAAGAGAAGATGGGATGAAAAGTGGGTTGCAAACAGACTGACCAACAGATGGAGACACCTATCCCAGATAAAATCTTAGCAAAATAAATTTTTGCAAATGATGTTGAAGTGATGAAGGATGGCTGGTATACCAGATGGCACTGGTGCCCCATCCTCAACCTCTCAGACCAGTTCTGATTTCAGGCACAGTTGAGACTCAGCTATTTGTATATAAGTTCAGATTCACAGCACATTGGCAATAATCCACCTCACTAGATCTCCGAGAGGTATTCTTGGTACCCAGGGGCTAACTCTCAGGTCATAGGAACCCAAGGTCATGTACAACCTGAAAAACTGGAGGGTAGGTAACTCTCAGTCAAGACAGAAAAGGACATAGTAGATAAATATTCAGCCTTTCTTCATTCCAGTGACAGTCCTGAGGCCCTTCTGTGTTTCAGGGGACATCCTAGCAGGATCGAATCATTGCTAGCTACAGTGACCTTGATGTTGGCCTTATATTGTATTCACTGTCCCTTTTCCCTCTCCCTGATTTGTTGCTGATTTCTGGGATCACTTCCAAATATACCACTCGTAGCTGTGGCTTTCTTCAAAACACTTGGCAAGGGAAGCCCACCTGCGAAAGTGACGCAAATCCCAGTTCGGTATGAATTGTATGCAACTCTCCATGAAGCAGACTTGAGAAGTGAGCCCTTTGGTTCATGATGAAGGGGCGAAAAGCCTTCAAATTCGCCCAAGCAGAAGAAAACATTGTACCTAAGAACTTCCTTGTCCCATAACGAACACTCCCCAGCAGTTTCTGAGTGAGGAGGGAGTTGGGAGCGAAGGTTGCAAACCATCATACAGCTTTCTGTTTTGTTTTAGGAGACCATGCATGCTAATTGTGAGCCATAAGCATTTGGCATGGGTTGTGGCATTTTCCACCTGATGTGTACCGAGGTCCTCAAGACAGCAGTTCCGCTTCCCTCTTAGATGTGGCAGCTCTGAGAGGAACACAGTTCTCAGCTCTAGCTAACATGGAAGGTGGGGTCCATGTGCTCAGAGTAGGCAAAGTCAGGGGTAATTCTTGAAAATGTTGGTACAAAATTTATAAATGAAGTGATCCTTGAATGGGCTCATTCCCCTATCTTGCATTCAGCCACCTACGTTACGAGACTGAAGTTCCTGCTCAAGAGGGTTGGAGACAAGAAGCTAAAGATTCAAGACGGGGTCGCAAGAAACCAGTTTATAACAGATTTTAAAACATGTTCATTTTTTGGTTACTCTTAAAGACTCTAAATTTCAGCTCACTTAAATGTTTAAAAATTTTAAATCAAGGCATAACTGGAAGAAGAAGAAGAAAAAGAAGAAGAAGAAGAAGAAGAAGAAGAAGAAGAAGAAGAAGAAGAAGAAGAAGAAGAAGAAGAAGAAGAAGGAGCCATGAGCTAAAAACCATCTCTGTCTCTCACATTGTATCTGCTACTGTTACACCAAAGACTCATCAGACTCCAAAACCATCTCACAAATCTCCCATAACCCCTCAGGAGTACCAGTCCCACATGAGAATGCCAGGTGTGTTTCCATTATGCTTTTGTTTATTATTTGCTCCCAATAGCAAACAAGAATAAAGAATTCAGTGGACTCTTAATACCATTCAGAAAACGGCAATAGTGTCTTCTAAGCCTAGCCCTTAAAGGGGGATTTTCTGTAACAGAAAAGTTTTATGATTTTTGGTTTTTGTGTTTCAGAATGAACTCTTTTCTTAGAGTAGAACAGTCTTGGAAGCTGCATTGTTTAGCCAGGCTTAAATTCCACAGATGAGGCAACTTAAAGCTTAAAAACACATTTCTAAGGCTCCTGGAGATGGGAAGTCAGAGAGTCATTACGTTGTTTCTTCTGGGGCCAACTTAGCTGACAGATATCACTCTCCTTCTGTCTACTTAACTTAGCCTTCCTTTCCTGCAGTGTCTTCATTTGGTCTTTCCCTTTGTGTCCATGTGTTTCTTTACATGTATAAATTTCATCTTATAAAGATACCAACTAGACTAGATTTGAGGCCACCCTACGCCCGTTTTAGCCTACCCACCTCCTCCAAGGTATTATCTTCAACTACAGTCACATTATGTACTCATAAAGGTTAAGGTTCCATCACATGGAACAATTCAGTTTATAGCATACACTAAAGCATAACTGATTTTAAATTCTGTACTTTGTAAAAAAAAAAGTAAATTTTAAAAAGGATTTTTGGGGCTGACGCAATGTCTCAGCAGGTAAAGAACTTGCCAATTGAGCCTGGTAACATAAGTTCAACTCCTGGAACCCAAGCAAAGGTGGGATACTCCACAGAGTTGTCCTCAAACCTTCACATGCATGCTGTCACACACACGCACACACACACCATAGGGTCTGGAGAGATGGCTCATGGGGAAGGGGTTAAGACGTTAAGAGCACTTGCTGCTCTTCCAGAAGAATCAAGTTCAGTTCTTAGCACCACATTTAACAGTTCACAACCACCTACATAATTAATTCCAGCTCCAGGGATCTAATGTCCTCTTCTGATCTCCAAGAACCCTGTACTTACATATACATACCTGCACGAAGAAGATACAGACATAGACACATAAATAAAAATAAATCCAACAAATTAAAAAAAAAACACTTCTCTACCAAAAACTTGATCATGTAATTGACTGAAGTTGTCAGATTCTGTAAATAAAAGCACAACATAATAACTTCAATTGAAAGTTCAAGAAGAACGGAATAGGTAATTTCAAGTATTAACTTGCCCTGTGGAATATTTGGGACAAATATAATTAGGGATGATACATGCGATCTGGTAATACAGTCTCAGGGAAGCAGGCTAGAGAACACCAGTGAGCTTTTTGATGAGTGCTACCCTCTGCCCACTCGAGGTTTTCCCCACCTGGGAAACAACAGCACCTTCCATAGGAGCTTGGGAGCCCAGATCGGGGAGAATTGGATCTTTATTTATTTTTGGAATCTAAGAGGAGGTGGCTTTCCACGGTGCCCTGTGACAAAGAGGAAAGTGGCTGGGCGTCTGAGAGCGGCCATGCAGCAGCTGCCCACCACAGTGCTTTCCCTCCTCCTTTTCCACCCCCAGTGTTCTAACACTGAGGGCTTCCTCTGACTGTGTGGAGTGGCATGCCTGAAGTGCTCTCCTGAGTTGAATTAACTCTCCTGAGTTGAATTAAATTTGGACTTTTTTTTCCCAATAACATAATAACTAGAGGTGTTTTGTGGTTTACAGAACAGGATTGCTACTGATGGCCAGCCTGGCCAACAGCACCAAATTTTACCCAGGGCATATACAGTTCAGCAAGAGCTGTGTGCATGGATGTCATTGATGTTTTCCCCAAGCCCGATGACAATATCTCATTAGCTGTCATGTAATTCAGAAGCCTCATGTCTGACAAAGAAGTCAGAAGCAAAGTATTGTGAAGTTGCTGTCTGGTCAAGAGAGACTCAGTTCACCTTGAGGTTATTGACATGTCTTTTCCAACTTTACTGCTAGTGAATCAAGATTCTGCGTGATGTTGTTAAAGTTGGTCACTTGAACCTACAAGGAAAACTTAATATTTACCTTTCAATCAATTGCTTCACCCTCTGGGATAGTTTTGAAACGCAGCTCTGTCTTTTAGTGTTTTATCTTGCTCCTCAAAATAGGCTCATTCGCTATTTTAAACACCACCATCAAAAGTAAGTAGAAACATGAAAACCTCAGTGAAATTTCTATGTAAGTTTCTCTTTTTGCTGCAATATCAGAACCAGAGTCCCCAAGATAAAATGGTTTTTAATTAAGAAATGTAAAGATCTAAAAAGAGCACAAAGACCATGGGGGAAAATATCCCATGCAGAACTACTGCCACCTAACGGCCTTGCCCAGTATCGCAAGAATGCTTTTTCTTAGCTGAATAGCTAGTATTGAGATGCAATAAGATTAAGTAGTTGTAAATTTTATCATTCTTTCTAAATAAAGTCTGTTAATGCAGTTTAATCAAGCTCTGTATGGCAGAGAATATGTGGGTTAGCTTAAGGCATATAAAATGTTGAGTGTTCCTGTGCTTAAATAGGAGTACTGAGAAAAAAAGTACACATTAGACGAATGAAAGAAAGACTATGCACCTCTCTGTGTAAAAGAATACTTGCACAAACTATGTTTGCAGTTTATATGTTAAGAGAAAGTTGCAAATCCATAAACGGTCATTTTAGTGAGTTGTTTCACAATCTAAAACTTAAGCCAACTAATCAGAGCTCTGTTTAGGTAAATACCGGTGAGTAGTAACAGCTACAGATCACAATGACCAAATAATGCTCTTATTAAAAGGCCAGGTGGGGTGTGAGGCTTTAATTACAGGCCTGCAATTGCAGCACTTGGAATCAGGCAGGAGGATTATGCATTTGAGATCAGCCTGAGCTACATAGCAAGACAGTGTCAGGAAGAAAGAGGAAAGGAATGAGATTTCATGACGAAAACCGGCTCTAGAGGATCATCAGTATTACATACTATTTCTGACTATCTCTAAATCGTTCTGTAACTGTAGTTACAAATCTCAGTAAATGGAATATTTTAGAAGCACCTGAATTTGTAAAAAAATAAAAAGAAGAAGAAAAAGAAAAAGAAAAGAAAGAAAAAGAAAAAGACAAACGGCATAATGTTCCTTTTCTTGATAGATCTTTGAAACTGTAAACAGTGCTCATTATACTTAACCCATCAATACTGATTAGAGACCAATTGCATTATTGACTGTCTTACTTAGGCTGTCTTAGGAAAACCACATACTAGGAGGCTCCTAACAATGGAGTCTTTCCCTCATGGTTCTGTAGGCAATAGCTAACATCACAGAGCCATAGGAGTTGGTTTCCATTGAAACCTATCTTCTTGGCTTACAGACTTGTCCTTATTAGACAATCACATGGCCTTTCTTCTGTGCTTGAGATTTCTGATGCCACTTCATATGGACATAGGACATAAGGCCATCTCACGTGCTTATGACTTTATTTAACAAAATCACTTCCTGTAAGTTCTATCTCAACATACAACCATGTTACAGGATCTGGCTCCAACAAATGACCTGGAAGGGACAACACTCACTCTATAACACTATTATTCAACTTGTTATTCAAAGAAACAATCCGTCTATATGATGGTTAATGTCCACTGACAACATGACTGGATAGGGGGCCACCCAGGAGATGAACCTGTGAACTTGTGCTCAGACTGTTCCCAGAGAGATTCAAGTGAGATAAGAAGCTCTTCCCCGAATGCACATGGCACAACCCCATGGGCTATGGTCCCGGACAGGAAACAAAAGAAGAGCTACACACAAACATATTCATCTCCTTCTGCTTTTGTACTGCAGATAAAATGTAGCCAGCTACCTCACTCCTGCTACTCCAGATTTCCTCGCTGTGATGTACTGTACCCTCCAGCCGTGGACCAAGATAAGTTGTTTTTATCACAGCCATGGGGAAAAGTAACTATTTCAGTATTTAAGCAGTTTCAGCTTTTAGTTGCTAACAGACAATCTGTGTAATTGGTATTGACGTTTAATGTGTAAGAAGAAGATATATCTTTATTTAGAAACAATAAGCTTTATGAGCCAGAGCATTTGTAGCTAAGCTCTGTGTTCTGTAGGGAATGGAACAAATTCTTGGAGGAGCTGAGATAAGGTTGGAGACAGTGGACAACACAAGATGGGTGGGGCTCAAGAATACAATCTTCAGTGAAGCAACTGAATAACTAGTTCAATTCTTCACCAAGTGAAATAACAGGGACAAGAGCACAAGGGCTCTCTGGGTAGACATGAGGAATATGAGAAATTAAATGTTGGTTGATCTGCAGGATCAGATTGTTGCTGAACATGTCTAATGGCCAACTCCAGCTTGGAGTCACCTGATTACAGATTGGGATCTTTTCCTTGAAGAATGACTTATGTTCCCTCCTTCTCTAAAGTATTTTCTGTCCCTGGTTCAGAACATCCAGCAGAGCTTATAAAGGGAAGCTTCAGCTAATTCATCAAGAAACCAACCTTTTAAAACTCCTGGCCATGAATGCTGGTATACAGACCACAGTTAAGAGAATCTCTAAAGTACCTATTAACTCACACACACACACACAAATATACACACATACACACACATGCACACACATACACATACAACACACACATGCACATACACACATATACATACACAAACACATACAAACACAGTGTCTTCTAAGGAGACCTTTGGCCTTCAAGTTTCAACTAAAATGGAAGTCAGATTTAGTAAGCCTTCCACTGAAGATTCAGAGAAGCATATGGAGGGCAGTGCTTCCAGTAATAACTCACAAAGGAATTTTGGTTGATAAGAACAAGAAATAGAAACTAGTCCAGCAAGGACCTCAAAAAGATTTTTTTGTCCCTAGCCAGATGAAAAAAAAAAAAAGAAAGAAAGAATAAATATCTTTGGTTCTGTAGCAGATAGAGTCCAGGAAAGCACAAGGGCCTCTAGTTCCTGCTCTGACTTATCTCTGCACTATCTAGACAAGCAAAACTGCCTGCATGCTATAAATGATGACATGACTTGAAGAGAGCAGCAGTTGCAGTGGTCAAGGGTGAGCCAAATGGACAGAGCAACTCACCTTTCCAGGCCTCTGCCAGCCTCTGCCATCAGTCCTATGAAAACTGCCTAGACTAGCAGCTTGGTGGAGCTCCATCCCTGGAACCCACTCCTGCGACATGGTAGCTCTGCCTTCTTCCCTTCTGTTGAAGTCCCATCTATAGCTCCCATCTCCTTTAACTGAATCTGAGAGACAAGAACCCAGAGCTATTAATTCAGTAGAAGTTTTGTTTGACTGTGACCTTGTGGCACCCTAACTCCTGAGTTAGAGCCCACGGGAACCTCAGATGCCTCTGTCCTACTCAGGGACTCCCAACCTTCACTTTTTCTGTATCAGTGTGATACAAAGCAATCCCCCACCCCGCCCCCGCTTATCTTCACAGACTGTAAAGAATGGAGGGTCTCAGTGGTCCTTATGCTCTTACTTGTGAGCTGCTCGATTTTCTAGAGGATTTTCTCCTGTTCCTAGACCAGATTTGTTTGAGGCTCATTATGGCAGAAAAGTTAATTATTCGTTTTCAAATGAGTCCACTAGGTGCTATAAGCATCCTAACCAACTGCACTGTCTATCGGACTAAATTAATCCCTTGATTGGTCTAGCCACCTCCTAAGAGTACCTGTGGGACTTCAATGTAATTTTCAATCAGTTGTATCATTATATTATATCGATTGTTCTTTCTCATTAGACGAAGCGCTCTTTTAAATTTAGAGAAGCAGTATAAAGACAATAGATATGTATTTTCTCTTTTAAACGAAGGGCTGTGAGGTAGAGATCTTAATATACTAGTTTTTCACACAGAGGCTGGAAGAACTAAATATCTCTGGAATCCTTTGACGCAATTAGATTAGCTTTTCGCCATCTAAAATAGTAGATAATACAGTCCTTAATTGAGCAAATTGTCACTGAGATCACTCTGTGCTTCCTGCTTGCAAAAGGTTGTCTAGCAGATTACACCCCATTCATCTATAAAGTTTTTGATATCTTTGTAGAAAAGCTCAAATAAAGGCAGGGTCATCAGATAACCACCAGCCTTAGTGTCTTTTGTCAAGTTGGTCCTTGATAATGTCTAATGTATTTTCTCATTCCAAGTGATGAAATGATTCAAAGAGTGCCTTTCACATCTTAATCTTAGCAAACAATAGAGTAAAAAGCTGTTAATCCCAGCACTTGGGAGACAGAGGCTGGCAGATCTCTGAATTTGAGGCCAGCCTGGTCTACAGAGCGAGTTCCAGGGCAGGCTCCAAAGCTACACAGAGAAACCCTGCCTCGAAAAACCAAAGGACAAGCAAACAAAACAAGCTGTCGATTCGACACACACACACAAAGATCCCGTAGACAAAACAACAACAACAAAAATTATATGCTAAAGGAATCCAACAGCTATTTGCGCATAATATTTTCTTTATCTCACACTATTCCACACTCAAGAATAAAGATACACTAGGATCGCTTAGTTGTACGGCTCCTGAAAGATGATCAGGAGTTTCGACTAATTCTGAGTAACCTTAAGCAAGGGACATTTGTAGAAGGGTCCTAGACAGACACTTCAGCTCAGGCAGAACTCGCTCCACTGGAAGCAAGCCAATGAGGCCGCTTGCAGAAGCCTGCAGGAAAGCTGCGTATCAAGAGGTGGGCGGGCCGCAGACGTGAGCTGCGGGAGGGGCGGGGCCTGAGCCGCCCTCGGGTTGCCGGAGGGGGGCCCCGCCCCACTCGACCGGCCCCGCCCTGGAAGACCACGCCCCGCCCGTCCGGCTGGGCTGTCCAGTAAGGCCCCGCCCCATCCCGCCCCGCCTCCTTCGTGCGAGCCTCAGTTGTCGGGTCTCGGCAATTTCTCCAAGCACGCCTTCCGGTCTCGGAACCCTCCGCTGCCCTGCCATGGCTCAGCACTTCTCCCTGGCCGCCTGCGACGTGGTGGGATTCGACCTTGATCACACGCTGTGCCGCTATAACCTGCCCGAGAGCGCCCGGGTGAGTGGCGCGGGTGACACCAAGCGCAGGGCCTCCGGGGCGTTGGGCGGAAGTGTGGTTTTAGGCCCCTGCAGGGACAGAAGAGGAAACCTGGGGCAGAAGACAGCGCAAGATGGAGCTTGGGAGCCGGCTTTTAGGGCATTGGAAAGGCTGGGTCGGGGGTTTTGGGTGTCATTTGCTGATCCTAGGCCCTGGTATTTCTTTCCTACTCCTCTGGGCAGCAGCTGAGTGGGTACAGCCACTTGTGTTGTACTTCTAGAATGTGTGGCTGCATCTTTCCTGTTGCACGACCAAGTAATCACCTGTCAGAGTTGAGGCGCTGCGTTTAGGAAGAGATTGTGTAATAGTATTGCGAGAAACACCGGTCGAAAAGTCGTTAAAGTCTTAGCCGTACTCTTGTCTTTACCAAGAAGAAAACGAGCGTTTATTTTGCACCTACTACTTGCTCTGTGCATTTTAAATAAAGTTGTAGTCTCAATGGAATCTGGACCCTCACTGCCCCGAAGCCTGTGTTCGTAGACTGGTACTCTCCTACCCTTTGGTTTCAGAAGAAACTGAAGAATTAACAGTATTACAGTGAAAGATCTAAGCAAGACTGCAGCTAGATTACCTAGTTCGGGACACCAGCTCCAAGTGTCTAGCTCTGTGACGCTGGGCATATAACCTGGGTTCCTTCTCAGTTTCCCTTGCCTGGATTAAGTGGATAGTGGATGTGTGGTGCTGAGAGCTTGTCCCTGGTGAAAGAACAATTGTGTGCTGTTATGGTTTGCACCCAGAGTATTTGGGTCGAGCTGTGGATCCCTAGTGCCGAGAACAGCCATTGCCGTTCTGTGTAGTCCTGTCAGTGCCCCATTTGGCCAGGTACTCAAAAATAAAAATGAGGCTCCTGAATCACTTGTGTGTGTTTTCTGCATAAGGATTTTTTTTTTCAAGTGTCAGCTCCCTGCTGGTGAACTGTTCTTGCCAGTGACACAGATCTCACATCCTTCCCCCATGGTGACAGTTGGAATTTCTTTAAGTCTTGATCCTTTGGCTACCCCTTCACATAGACCTTTGGGTGTTATTTTCCTTCCTTCCATGCCTTTCAAATCCCTGTCCGGTTCGTATTTCCTCATGCCCTTCATCTGTAGTCAACATCGTTTATGGGGGGGGATGTTGTTTAAGAGCCAATTTGGTGTATGTGTGGGCATAAAAATTTCAGAGTATAAGATCCACAAGATACTCTATTGTGAATTTTGAATCTAGGTGCAGTTTACAGACTGAAAACTGAACCCTGGTGAGGCTCAGATTATGCTTGTTGTAGAAATCCTAAGTCTGCCAGCGCGTTGGCACTGGGGCGTAGTTAGGGACAGAGATGAATCACACAGACAGCAGCCTGTGAGCAGAAAGATGGTGTAAAGCTCTTTCCCATCCTCATGGTGGAGCACAGTCTTTGCTGTCTTGCTACTGCCTGTCCTGGAGGCTCTTGTCTGTTCTTCAGAGTGTCCCTCTTCTTCATGCGGGGTCTCGGGTCAAGTACTGTTCCCTTATGAAGCCTTCCCACCTATGAAGTTTACCATATCACCACCTCCAGTTTTCCTCAGAAACTAATTCCACTTTAAGGTTTCAACATTTCACAGTTACTCTTTGGAATCCTCCCCCAGAGGCCCAGTCTTCTTAGCATCAGACTGATTGACAGGGTTTTTTTTGCGTCCTGAGCGTTAGTACTGAGTGTACCGGGCTCAGAAAGCTACGATGTGGTTGGAATTAAAGGACTTTAGTAGCTGAGTATACACAGCCACTTTTTTCTGTTTTGGTGTGTGTATGTGTGTGTGTGGTATATACATGTATGTGTGGTATATGCATGCATGTGATGGAGGGTATGCTTCATACGTGGAAGTCAGAGGTCGCTGTCATGTGTCTCCCTCTCCTGCTCTCCACTTTATCTTTTGAGACAGTGTCTCAGTGAACATGGAGCTCCCAGTTTCAGCTAGACTGGCTGCCCAGCAAGCCCATTGGTTCTGTCTGTCCCTTATGCTCACCTCTCCCCTTGGGATTAGGAATTCCCATCACCACTATTCTGACATGCATTCTTTTTTATGTGAATAAGTTGAACTTGCTTTCCTCATCTCTGTGACCAAATACCTGACAAGAAGCAACTTGAAAGATTTAATTCCGTTCATTGTTTCTAGGGTTTCAGTCCAACCTGGCAGCGAGGGCATAGCAACAGGAAATGGAAGCAGTTGGTCACATTGTATCAACAGTCAGCAAAGAGATAAATGTTAGTGTTCTGCTGGCTGTGTGTATGTGCGCGCATGCACATGTGCATACGTGTGTACGTACATAATGTGTGCAGGTGTGGAGTTGGTTATCTCCTTCCACCATGTGAGATCTAGGAATTGAACTCAAGTTGACAGACTTGGCTGTAAAGCACCTGTACCCACTGAACCTTTTTTCCAACCCCTCCGCATTATTTTTTATAACAGGGTCTCTTCACTGAGCCTGGAGCTTGTTGTCGGATATTATTTTAAGATGTGTTACTTTTGTTTATGCTGTGGAACATTTGTTTTAACAATGAAAAGATGTGTTGCATTCTTTTCTGTTGCATTTGTTTAACTCTGTGAAGCTGTGTTACTTTGCTGAACTAAAACACCTGATGGTCTAATAACGAGCTGAATGGCCAATAGCAAAGCAGGAGAAGGGATAGGTGGGGCTGGCAGGCAGAGAGAATAAATAGGAGAACTCTGCAAGCGAGATCAAGGAGTGAGAATAGAAGGAGGAGGGTGGAAGACCCAACCAGCCAGCCACAGAATAGGAGTGAAAGTAAGATTACGGAAGTAAGAAAAGGGAAAAGTCCAGAGGCAAAAGGTAGATGGGATGATTTAAGATAAGAAAAGCTGGCTAGAATGAAGCCAAGGTAAGGCCAGGCATCCATAAGTAGTAATAGGTCTCTCTGTGCATGATTTATTTTGGAGTTGGGTGGTAAGTCCCTCAAAAAATCCAAAAGAGTAAGAGTGAAACAGCCAACATTTTGGCACTCCCATGTGGGGTTGGAGTAAAGGAAAATCCTACAGTAGGAGCCAGCTCTTTTTTTTTTCCTTTCAATTTTTTCCAGCTAGACTGGCTAGCCGGAGGCTTTGGGGAATACTGTCTCTGCCACCCTATGCGAAGGTTACCAGTGTTTGTGTGCCAAGTACTGTGTCCACTGAGACATCTCCCAACCCTGCTATTGGCTTTTTATTCCATTTTCATTCAGTCTGAACCCCCAGCCCTTGGGATGGTACTACCTTCACTCAGGGTACATTTATTTTTTTCGAGACAGGGTTTCTCTGTGGCTTTCGAGCCTGTCCTGGAACTAGCTCTTGTAGACCAGGATGGTCTCAAACTCAGAGATCCACCTGCCTCTGCCTCCAGAGTGCTGGGATTAAAGGCGTACACCACCACCGGCCAGAGCACTCAGGGTACTTTGCGTCTTCCCAGCTAAACGTCTCTGGAAACACCCTCAAGGACAATCGTAGAGGTGTGTCTCCTAGGCGGTTCCAAATCCAGCCAAGTTGACAAGATTAGTTGGAGCCCCTCTGGAGGATCTCTAGATGTCACTGTTAAGAAATGGTAACCATGGGGCTCAGAAAAGTTAAGTCCTTAGCAGATCCTGAGATCTTTGGGTCACCCAGCATGATGATGATGCTGGGGCTTGAGTTCTCCCTTCTCACACCCAGGCACTCTTAAAATGCAGAGAAGGGTCCCAGGGCAGGATGTCTACATGGAGTTGGAATTGGAAGGTGAGGGGTGAAAGCATGCAATGGACAACGGAGGCAGCTGTTCAGAAAGTGGAAACTGCAGATGCTTGTAGAGAAATCAGGGATTTTCTCAGTGAGGTCATTTAACAAGTCATGGGGTCATGCAAATATGGATCTATGTGTCCCTTCTGCCAGAATCTCAGGAACAGCATCCCAGAGGACATGACACTTGACACCTGTGTTCTTTGGGCTTGTGGATTAAAAGTTCAGGTAACACACCTTCACCAGTTTCAGGAGAATGGGGTGTCTGGCGCTGAGAATTTGTGCCCATTCTGAAGGAGTGGCCACACACTTAACCACGTTAACCAAGAGAGGCTCCGTCCTACCAGGTCTTCTGATTCGTTTTTGTAAGCTGGAAATCTCAACTAATTTGAAACCTTTCCATTTCGAGGCATTGCCTCATTTTCCAACACAGCAGGGTTATAAGGTTGCCAGGTTTAGCAAATTAAAACACAGGGCACAGTTCTATCTGAATTTCAAATTATAGAAGCATTCCTGGTTTTTGTGAACACCCCAACTATTAAATGGAACATGCTTATCAGAAAAAAAAATCCACCCAACTATTTGCTATTAATTAATCTAACATTTGGATTTACCTCATCTTTATTTGGCAGATTCTGGTGGAGGCCAAACCTGTGTTGTGGGCTGGCAGGATAGGAATATTTATACAGTGGAAATGGGCAGAGGTTATCGTCAGTCATGGTTTTGATGCATAACTAGCCCAGGACTGATCACAATAGCTAATGCTTCTGTTGAATTTACCTCTGTAAGCTTCACATTGTTAACCCCAGGCTAGCAATAGACTTTGCAGGCAGGATCATGACAGATACTCTCTACTGTTCGCAGAAGTTACTTTGAACCTTGGTGTGACTCAGTATGTTTAAAAAACATTATTTGAACTTTGTCGTTCCTAGGCTTCAAGAATCCTGTAGGAGCTGGGTCTGGTGGGACACATGCTTTTTTAATCCCAGCATTAGAGAGGCAGAGGCAGGTGGGTCTTTTAGCTTCAGGCCAGCCAGGGCTACATAATGAATTCCTGTTTCAAGAGAGAGAAACAAAAAATCATATAGGAGCCCACCAGGGCCTCTCTCTTCCCTGAAAGTCTAATGACTTTAAGAGGCAGCATCCATTCTGAATCACCTCTATGATGTAGGACTGTTGATAGATCGTGTAACCTGGGTGAAGATCACACTGCACTAGATGGGAGTCACACTAAGGGTTTTCAGTCGGCTTTTAGGCAGAGGGCAGCTCTATTTGACGGGAGTCTTTGTTTTCTCCATTCTCATTTCCTAGTACCCAACTCCCACCACCCCAGCTGCAGCAGAGTGCAGGCCCCTGTCTACACTTGCCTGGTTCTCCATGGCCCTAGATTCCCCAGCTCTGCCATATCTTCTAGGTGGTGCTGCTCTATCAGTGAACTTGGCTCGCAGATTCAGCTGGACTATCTGAACAGTGAGCTCTGGAGAGCCACCTTTCTCTGACAACCCCCAGTGCTCAGGTTACAAGTGTGTGCTATGTCCAGATTTTACATTGGTGTCGGGGATCTGAACTCGGGTCCTTATGCTTGTGCAGCAGGCACTTCACCCACTGAGTCATCTCCCCAGTGCTAGGCTGCTCGTTAAATGTGAGTATTTTGATGAAAAAAACAAAAAACAAAACAACAACTGTTGAGAAATCAGGCCTGTCAACAATCAGCGTTGGTTTATCCTCTGCTGGCTTCCAAAGGCTTCCCTCCACCTTCATGCTTAGTTGTTCTCTTTGCATAGACAAATAAGAGGCTCCTTGTGTCTGATAGAAGCTTCATGTTTCCTCCTAACTCATCTGCCTGGCCGGACGCTTCTCACTGAGTCTCCTCTCAGCCCAGGCCTGTGTAGCACTGATGGACCAAAGCGAGAGTTAATGATAGAGTGGCCAGCATGCTTATTGTCCTGGTGCCTGTCTAGTAGCTACAGAGCATTGTTGGGTCTTAATGATGAGTGCCAACCCATTAGGACCTGGGTATTAGATTAATACCTGCCTTTGGTTTTATAGTTGTGTACTGGTGATATAATTTCGGGACCCTTTGGGGCTGACAAATCACCTGGAAAGGAGGTTAAATGGCAGAATGTCACAGTTCTGTATGTTGTTCCGTTGCCAGCCCCATCAGTGATTCCATTAGGCTGTCGGGTGTATGAAATGAAGGGTTAATAGTGAACTTTATAGTTGATCTCTCTTTTTGCTTTCCTTATTTGCAGCTCATTTATAACAGCTTTGCTCAGTTCTTAGTCCAGGAGAAAGGGTATGATAAGGAGTTGCTCACTCTGACGCCCGAGGACTGGGATTTCTGGTAAGTTCCCTAGCCCCTTTGGCCGCTCCATCCCCTGTGACTCATGATTGTTGCTGATGAAATCTTAACACTTTCTCTTCTGTGAAGGTGGACAGTGAAATGTAAAATTGAGTCAAAGGGCAGAATAATTTCTATACTAAAAGTTTTGTGTTTAATGAGTTAAAGTCTTGTACTTGAAACATGTCTAGACTTTAATATAAGTAAGCTCTCAGCTTGTGACTACTTTTAGGATATTTATATGTAGTTTCATACAGTCACAGGAGAAGTATTAAAGACTAAAATTTGCATCTATGGGAAGAAGTTTGTTATTCAGAGCCATGAAAGAGGGTCAGCATGTTAAATAAGTGGCTGAATTAGGCCATTTGAATAAATATTCCTTTCTGGTTCTTATTGTTCATTCCCTTCCTGCTTTATGATTCATTTAAACAAGAAAATGAAGCAAAAAAAAATCTTTAATCGATGTAAATTATTCAATTTAGATGGCTGTGGTAGGGTATGCATGCTAGTGTGCATATAGTCCCAGCTACCTGAGGCCTGAGGATGCCATTCAGGGTTAGCTGGGCAGCATAGAAAGTCCTTGTCTCTTAAAGTAAACTAGGACTGGTAAGGTGGCTCAGTCAGTAAACTGTAAGCAAGAGGACTTGGGATAAGAGCCCACGTAAGCAAAAGGAGCCAGTGCCTCCCAAGGCTCAGGGATCATTGCAAAAGGAGGAAGGAAAGATTATAAGAGGTAAAGGTGATGATTGGCTACAAGGGAACTTTCCAGTACACAACAGGGTGGTTGCAGATACGAACTCACAGAGGTTGTGACGGCATGCAAAAATCCCAGGTAAGCTCAAACCCGATAAGACCAAGTACGGAGCAGGATGATGGGCACCACATCCCACCCTTAGCTGGGGCACTATTAACAATTCATGGCAACTGGGAAGAGGGAAAATCAGTTTTCTTCAAAGATGGGACCTCTGAGCAGCTACCTGTGTTCAAGTAGCTGGCCCTCTACACATACAAATAGTGGACTTGGGGCAACAACAGCAACAAAACAAAAACCATACTGATGAAGCTGGGAGGAAATGATAGAGAGGATGGGGAAGACTTGGAGCAGTTGGAATGGGGAGCATGATAAAAGCACACCATACGCATACACAAAGTTCTCAAGAGGGAAAGAGGACTGGAAGGAGGAAAGACTGGATCTGAGTGCAGTGGCTTCTCTAGAACCGCAGCATTAGGGAGGGCAGAGACAGGAGTATCCCGGGAGCTTGCTGTCCAGTCCGCCTAACCAACTGGCGAGCTCCAGCCAGCTTCAATGAGAAATGCTGTGTTGAAAAGTAAGCTGGAGAGATGGGAGAGATCCTGGTATCAGCCTCTGGCTGCCCCTACACACAGGCACACACATGTGAACACATGAAAACATGTATACAAACATACTCAAAATTAAGACTAAGAAAACGAACATTTAGTTTGTAATTAATAATCAATAAAAATACATGCACAGAGATCATGCATTGTGCATCCCTCTGAAATTTGTCTTTTGATCTATCCTTTCTGTCCTGGGAAAGAATGGAAAGCTCTTGCCATGTGACATTATTGTTTCTAGGAGTTTTACTGTGAATGCAAGGAAATAATGCCCCCAAGAACCCTTTTATGTTCATTTAACCTTGCTGTTTGTCAGCCATTGTGCTGTTTCACTGTTATTATTTGTAATAGAGAATCTATACATTTTATCCAGAGCCTACAAGGTTTTTATAATAAAGAACCTAGAGCCAGGCAGTGGTGGCATACGTCTTTGATCTCAGCACTCGGGAGGCAGAGACAGGCGGATCTCTGTGAGTTCAAGGCCAGCCTGGTCTACAAGAGCTAGTTCCAGGACAGGCTCGAAAGCTACAGAGACCCTATCTCGAAAAGCAAAAACAAACCAACAAAAAAACAAAAAACAAACCTAGACCTTCGTATTTGACCTTCTTTTGCTGGTTTTCAATAATATACCTTGCCCAGAAGGTAATTTTTTCTAAGTAGAACTATATGGAGGTCAGTTCAAAATAATGTAGAAAACACCCTGGCAAAGAGGCTAGCTTGTGTGTTGTAAGTATGTGTGGATATTCATGTGCATCTTTCTGTTTATATCTGTTCTAATCTTGTGTGCGCACACATGCGCATAGGCACACGTGTGACGGTCAGGGGTCAACATTCAGGAGTCTATTTTCTCTTCCACCATGGATCTGGGGATTGAACTCAGGTTGTCAGCTTTGCTCAACAGTCACTTTTACCCACAGAACCATGCCACCTTCCTATGTGTTTTTAGATAATGGAAAACAATTGTATATATTAACAAGGTACAGGATAATCTTTGTTTTGTATTTTCTCTTTTGAGTTGTGTCTGTTTTCACACACACACACACACACACACACACACACACACACACACACACACACTCCTGAAGACTTTATATGCTGAATATGCTACCCCTTCCCCGGCAGTTCCCCTTATGTGCCTGCTTTTCAGTGATACTCAATTTCATCATTCCTGGATGTTCTCTCTTGTTGATAAATATGTTCTTCATTTAGGTGAGGAGGAAATCTCTTCACATTGTAACATTTAACAATGGAGATTTTTGTCTCTGAGGTTAACGAAGTATATGAGCCGGTCAATAATCAGACTTTTCCATTTTAGTTGCAAGGGTTTGGCATTGGATCTGGAAGATGGGACCTTCATTAAACTCGCAGCTGATGGCACTGTGCTCAGGTAACCTGATGGAATTGTGATCAGCGTCTTACTCCTTTAGTACTAGTGAACAGTCCTTAAGCCACAAGATGCATTTAATATTTAAGTCAATCAGATGACAGGTAGCAGCTCTATACTACTTTTAGCTTCTTAGAAATATTTTCAGGAAATATAGTAGAAAATAACATGTCCCATGACATTGCCTATCTTTCTTTTCTTTTTACAAAAGAGCATGGATATTGTGCTGTTGGCCTTTTATTAGGTAATTAGAATAGCATCAGGGACCCTGTGATTAAAAAAGATGCAGATGGGTACTGGGTAGGGGTTGATGGTCTGTGTATACTCCATCAGGCCATGGTCTTTGTATACCTGTATACCCCGTTAGGTCATGGTCTGTGTGTACCCCATTAGGCCATGGTCTTTGTATACCTGTATACCCCGTTAGGTCATGGTCTGTGTATATCCCATTAGGCCATGGTCTGTGTACACCCTGTTAGGCCATGGTCTGTGTACACCCTGTTAGGCCATGGTCTGTGTACACCCTGTTAGGCCATGGTCTGTGTACACCCTGTTAGGCCATACTTGTTTCCCTTATACAGGCTCCTTGTGGACCTCGTCAGCCCAACAATGCTCTGGTTTCCTTCCTGTTCCTCTTCTCTTGAGTGCACACAGACCTCTTGGGTTGACCAGGGTATGGGAAACAATCAGTAAGCAGCTGCTGTCACTACTGAGTCTCCAGGCAAGCACCATGAAATAAAGATCTATTTCCTACCTCATGCTAACAGTATAGTCACAGCAACATGGCCATCCAGGTGTCTGTTACTATTATACCCAGTTGGTCAGCGACAAGAAGACTCAATACAGGACCCCTGTCAATATTCCTACTGTTGATACTTTTGATACATCACTTGCTTTGTAGTCAGGGTACTTTCATATTTTCCCCAGACTCTCCTCTAAAGTACTTATCTCTTATTATTTTGTAATTTATTTTCCTATTTTTTTTCAGGCAACTAGGGAGTGTGTTTATCTGTATGCAAATACTACATAAGTTTCCTTTAACCTTGTACATCTGTGGTCCGCTTAGTGGTGTTCTTGGCAGTCTTCACTCATTTGTTGTTAAAATCTGCCTGTCTGTCTGCCTATCTGCCCAGTCTCTGTCACTTTCAATTCAACCTCTGAATAACCTGAAGTTTCTCCTGCACACTTTCTCCCCTTAATGACTTCTTTCGTCCTATGCAGTAGATTCTGGTCGGCTCATGTGTGCCCGCAGGACTCCTCTCTCTTGACACAGTATTCTGAAGGGTCAGCCTCTAAAGAAAAGATCTCCATGTGTGTTCTTAGTTATTCTTTATTTCTTCATTTTCCCTTCAGATTATTTCCCCACCAAAATGAAATACACTGTATGTTCTCGTAATGAGTGATTTAAAATATCAACTATCTACTTATCTACATGGTGAGAGTCCCCTGACAAGGCACTAGTAAAGGAAAAGCAGATTTCTGAGCACAGAACCTACCTATTTCTTCATTGTCTTCTGTTTAGCACATTCCTGTGTGCTTCCAGTATGTTTGTTGATAAAATGTATGTGTCTGTGGACAGGTTGTCCAGTCTCATCTCCACAGGTCCTTGGTGCCAGGTGCCCACTACTCCTGGGGACCTGATGTGTTTCATCTTCTAACCTGCTCTTCCTCATGGCTGCCTAAGTTATCCTTCCCACTCTGTCTACAGAGTTGTCTCCTAATTGTTCTGGCCGAATATGTATTTTGCTCTTGCTTTGTGTGCATACTACTGGGGATAGAATGCAGGGCCCACACACATGTTAGATGAGTTCCCTACCACCAATATCCATCCCCAATGCTTCCCTTTTCCTTTTATGTCTGAGACAATGTCTCTCTTAAGTTTTCCAGAATGGCTTTGAACTTGTGGTCCCCTGACCTTAGTTGGGATTCTAAGCATGTGCTACAACACCAGCTTTGTCTCATCTTTTGATGACACCACAGCTTCTCTAGGAAAGGCCAGGAGCTGCTGCAGCAGTGGCCTCACATTATCCTCATCACTTGCCAGCGGATGGACTAAAACGTGAAAGAGCCACCGCTGTGGTAGAAACCCCAGAGCATCCAGACAACAATCTATGAACTGACCTACTTTACTTATGTAGTTTAGACAAGTGTTTTGTGTCTTAAGTGCCTAGTATCTTGGTTGTTATACTATAACCAAAAAGTGCTTATAGAATTCCAGACCAGATGAGATCAACCCAGTGGAAACCAATATATAGTATATAAAAGAAAAACAATGGTTGGTCATGGTGGCCCATGGGTAGCACTCAGGCGGCTAAGGCAAGAGGATCACAAGTTTAAAGCTAGCCTGGGCTATATAGCAAGATCCTGTCTAAGAAAAACCAAAGCAAAGCTATGTTAACTCCAGTGGGATGGGAATCAGTATTCTCAGGGTTATCAAAAAGGCAATCAAGGAAACTTCCAGCCAACACTACAGACCTCCCCAACAGGGCAAGCCACGGCACCAGGATGATGACTCCGGAGGCGCTGGCGGAGACCTATGGCAAGAAAGACTGGAGGCACTGTGTGACAGACAAACATTGTTCATCGAGCGTCGACATTCCTTGCTGCTCAGGTAGGTCTCCTCTGCCACCTACTCTGCCTCACTTTTGGATTGTCACCTGCAGTGCAAGGAGACAAAGAAGAAGCTCGGCCCTCTAGCCAAGCAAGGTGTTCAGAAGAGTGGCTTTGGCAGTAGTATTTACTTTTCAGATGTGTGTGGTTTCTTCTTGGCTTTGGGTCAGAGTGTGCACCCCATGTTTTCACTGCTATATGGAAGGCAACCTTGAATGTCCTTTTATCTGTGTCTATTCTGGAGTAAAAAGATTATCCTGAAGATAACACACCCCTTAGCTGGACTGTGTGCTTTATGCAGCAGTTACGTGCTCCATCCTCAGTTTCTCTGTCTCCCGGGTCTTCTTATTCCCATTGCCTGCCACTCCTGTTTCCT
>PVIU01025254.1:0-24053 GCA_004026605.1 Ondatra zibethicus
TGGAAGCAAACAAGATCGCCAGGTAAAAGTTGGAAGCACGGGAGCAGGTATAGAGGTGGAGGTGCGGGGGTGGGGGAAGGGGAGAGGAGGAGGGAAAAGGGAGAAGGGAAGGACTGGGGAGCGCTTGGGGGAGTGGGAGGGTGGAGAAGGGAATAAGATATCTACATTAAGGGAGTCATTTAGGATTGGCAAGATACTTGGCTCTAGAGTGGATCCCAGGAGTCCATGGGGATGTCCCCAGCTATGTACTTGGGCAGCAGAAGAGAGGGTGCCTGAACTAGCCTTGTCCCATAGTCACATTTATGAATATCTTGATCACCACCATAGAAATTTCGTCTGATGGATGGAGATAGAGACAGAGACCCACATTCACATCAGAGCAATGGACTGAGCTCCCAAGGTCCAGTCGAAGAGCAGAAGGTGGGAGAAGATGAGCAAGGAAGTTAGGACTGTGAGGTGCTGGTCCACCCACTGAGTCTGTGCCTGAACTAATGGGAGCTCACCAAATCCAGCTGGACTGGGAATGAATGAGCATATGATCAAACTGGACTCTCTGAATGTGGCTGCCAGTGGGGACAGACTGAGAAGCCATCAACAAAGACACTAGGACCTATCTCTTCTGCATGTATTATCTTTTTGGGAACCTAGTCTATTTGGATGCAAACCTTCCTAGGCTGGGATGGAGAAGGGAGGGCCTTGGACTTTCCACAGGGCAGGGCACCATGCCCTCTTTTAAGGAAGCAGGGGGAGGGAGGAGGGATCTGGGGGAGTGGGAGGGGATTGGGAGAAGGGGAGGAAATGTAAATTTTTTTGAATAGCAAAAAATAAAAAAATATGGAAAAAAATATACTACCAAAAACTTCAAGTCTGTGAACAAATACATTGGAGAGGATATCAGAAGATGGAAATCTCCCCCATGCTTATGGTTCGGGAGGATAAACATAGTAAGTATGGCCATCTTACAAAAAGCAATCTACAGATTCGATGCAATCCCCTTCAAAATTTCAACACAATTCTCTACAGACCTTATAAGAACAATATTCAGCTTCATATAGAAAAACAAAAAACCCAGGATAGATAAAACAATACTGTACAATAAAGGAACTTCTAAAGGTATCATCATCCCTGGTTTCCAGCTCTATGACAGAGCTATAGTAATAAAAACAGCATGGTGATGGCATAAAAGCAAAAAGGTATATCAACGGAATTGAATTTAAGACACTGATGTAAATCCACACACCTAAGGACACTTAATTTTTGACAAAGAAGCCAAAATTATACAATGGAAAAAAAGCATCTTCAACAAATGGTGTTGGCATAATTGGATGTTGTCACACAAAAGAATGCAAATAGATCCATATATATTGCCATGCACAGAACGAAAGTCCAAGTAGATCAAAAACCTCAACATAAATTCAGTTACGCTGAAACTGATAGAAGCAAAAGTAGGAAATAGTTTTGAATGCATTGACACAGGAGACTACTGAATATAACACCAGTAGCACAGACACTGAGATCGACAGTTAATAAATGGGACCTCCTGAAATGGAAATGCTTTATAAGGGAATGGACACTGTCAATAACACAAAACATCAGCCTACATAATAGAAAAAGATCATTACCAACCCCACATCTGACAGAAAGCTGATCTCCAATGTATATAAAGAACTCAAGAAAGTAGACATTAAAAAAAATAATCCAATTTAAAAATGGGGTAAACACCTAAACAGAGAATTCTCAACAGAAGAATCTCAAATATCAGAGAAACACTTAAAGAATTTTTCAAGGGCTGTAGTCTTCAGGAAGTGCAAATCAAAATGAATCTGAGGTTCCATATTATACCAGACAGAATGGTTAAGATGAAAAATATTAATTGCAGCTTATGCTGAAGAGGATTGTGGAGCAAGGGAAACCTCCTCAGTGCTTTTGGGGGTACGAACTTGTACAACCTCTTTGAAAATCAATATGGTGGTTTCTCAGAAAATTAGGAATAAATCTACCCCAAGATCCAACTACACCAAAGGGTGTTCAATCTTTCCACAAGACTATACTCAACTATGTGCATAGCAGTGTTATTCCTAATAGCCAGGGTATGGAAGCCCCCATCCAAAAAAATGGATAAAGAAAATATGCAACATTTACACAATGGAGTATTACTCAGCTGTTAAAAACAATGACATCAGGAAATTTGAAGGCAAATGGATGGAACTAGCAAAAAAATCCTGAGTGAGCTAACCCGGACTCAAAATGATGAACATGATATGTATTTACCCATAAGTGAATATTACCTGTAAAGTAAAGGATAACCATGGTACAGTTCAGAGCCCAAGAGAGTCTAGGTAACACACAGGGCCCATGGGTTTCCCTGGGAAGGAGGAATAGACTGAGTAGACTGGGGATCAGCAGGGATGCCAACATGAGGAATTGAGCTGGGGGATAGAGGTGGGAGGATAGTAATGAAAGAGGTGTCCTGATGTGGGGGCCATTTTGGGGTCAGTTAGAAACCTGGAGATATGGAAACTCCCACAAATCAACAAGGATGACCTCAGCTAAGACTCCTAGCAATAGCGACAATTAAGTAGATTGATCTACTTGTGAGACTGCTATTGGTGGGAGCAGGGCCTGTCCCTAATGATTTTTCTGGGTTTCAGGAACTTGTTCCTCATAATGGGTTTCCTTGCCCAGCCTTAATACAAGGGATGGGGGAGCTTAATGCTACCTCAACTTAATATGCTTTGTTGACACAAAATTGGAGGCCTGCCCTTTTCTAAACAGAAACAGAAGATGAGTGAGTTTGGGGGTAGGGGAGGAGAAGTAAATGGGGGAAAGGAGGGAAGGGAACTACAGGGGGATGTAAAACAAATGGATACATATAATTAATAATATATATATTATCTTCAGATGCTTTGACTCTGAGAAGTCAAATTATACTTATTCATTTATCTTGCATGTACCTTGCTTGTACTTTTTATAAGACCTTGTATCTCTACCTTGATACAACTCACAGGTGTTGGCAAATTCTTAGCCACTGTCCCCGCAAGCCTTGCTTCTATCCCAGTTTTGCATTATTCTTCTTTGATGCCAGCATCATTTGAATTAGATTTCTTCTCTGTACCCAATAGGCATCCCACAATCTTTCTGTTCTTTGTTTCTAGTGTTAAAAATCGTTTCTCCTCAGCCCTCATTAATATTTCAATTTCTTTTTTCTTTAAGTCCAAATGCTGATAAATTCACTCAAAATTTCTTATGTTTAGTTGGTTCTCATTCTAGGATTATAGCTTGATTTTGGTTTCTTTGTTTCATTTCCAAATTCTCTTCTGAATACTTTGCTTTGTCATTGAGTTTATTTTTTAATATTAAAATACGTTTACATCACTTCCCACTTACCTTTTCTAACTCCAACACTCCAATGCTCCCTCCCTCAAACTCTTCCTATGTGTTCCTTGCACTTCCTCTCAAATCTATGGTCTCTTTTGGACAATTTTGTAAGTTGGATAGATAGATAGATAGATAGATAGATAGATAGATAGATAGATAGATAGATAGATAGATAGATAGATAGATGATAGATAGGAATATAAATATATAACACAACCCAACATGGTCACATATTATGGTTTGTGTGTGTGTGTGTATGATTTCAGGGTTGATTGTTTTTGATTAGATAACCAATTAGAGCCTACTTAATTGGAAGGTCTGATTCTCCCTCTCTCAGCAGTTGCTGGGTGCCTGTCTGTACTTCTTTGTCTAGGAAAGGAATGCCATAAGATTGCTACCTTCAATATTAGCATGTCTATTTATATTGTCGTCGTGAAGTCCTTGGGTAAACTTGTTTCAATTTTCAGCTTATGTCTTGAAAGTAAATATCTAACTTATATACTAATTTGCTCATATTATCTATTTTAATTTGTTTCTCATCAATTTCTTAATGTTGGCTTTTTCTGCATATTGACTCTATTTGAACAACAGTTGAAATTTCTTGAAGCTTTAGATTTTTCTATAACACAGAGACAGTTTAACTTTGCTTCTGAAAAGCAGGTAGGCTAAGAGTAGATTACAGTGTGATAAATTTAATTTGTTTAAAGTCGATCCTAAGTTGATGGCAAGTCTACTTTCAAGTTCACCCTAACCATTGATGTATACCTTTTAGGGTCCTAATTTAAAATATTTACAAGGACTTTTACTTTGGGAGGGGGCAATTCTCCATATATTTTCCTTTAAATGTAAGATTTGGAAAACAGTTTTTATTATTTTAGTTTTTCTATGAACATATAGGTGACTTGAGAAAAATGACCAATCCAATTTTCCTTCTGGATTCCCTTTTTCTTACATATCTCATCTTACATAACATTGATATATTTCACTGCATTTAATCAGGTGCTATTCTATAAGAGAGTGACATAGTCTTATTTTGTCATATGCATTATTATTCCAAAACATAGTTCACAATTTCTAGAACTAATAAAGATTCTATAATTACTCTGTCCTTATTATCCCAACTTATTTTGTAATTAAAATTTATGTTCATAGTAAGTATAAATATTTATGTATCACATTAAAGACAATAATTTTTATGTGTGTGAGTGTGTATTTTTGTGTGCATGTGTGTATGTGTAATCACTTTGGCATAAGAAATTTAAATTTACACAACAACAATAAACATTATTTTCTACTGTATATTAATTTGAGTAAAAATATCTTAAGAAATGTGTGTTGTAGACATAAACATTAATTTGTCCTTTTTTATGATACTATGAATAACAGAGACACATAATATGAGCAGCGGTAAAGATACTATTTTTAATGTTTTGAGTAATTATTTACAGTATTGGGGAAATCTTTACAGTAAAAGCTTTGATTTTAAGTCACTGCTTAAATAGCTACTGGCATAGGTATGCTGGTTGATATGTTGATAGATTCAGTCATTGAACAAATATTTGTTGTCATGTTTATAACAAGAGCATTGCAACCATACTGTAATACAGAAGAGAATGAACAAATAGGTAATAAATAAATGCAATAAAGTAAAGCCATAATGGAGGAATGAGTATAATGTAAATGAAGCAAAAGAAGAGACTCTCATTTTTTCTATAAAAGTCAAGGAAGCTTTCAGAGTAGTTAGCCATATAATTTTAGTTTTACAGACCACTGAGAATTTTGCCTCTGCTAAGTTTTATAGTATCCATAAACCTATTACTAATTTCCACCTTCAGTCATTTTCAACAGATTCTCCAGTTTTACAAATTCAGCAGAGACAATTGGGCATAAACATGCCGTAAAATGAACGTAGCATCTAATGAACAACCTTCATAAGATAAATTGAAATAGATTATTGGCATGAATCCAAAATTAAGAATGAGGTAGATGAGCCTCTGGGCATCACATAGATGAACAGAAATGGGTTAATTTAATATATAAGAGCTACCTAAAAACACGTCTAAGTTATCAGCTGAACTTAATAAAAAGCCTCTGCATGTTTATTTGGGAGGTGGCAGGTAGGACAGAAAAGTCTGACTACAGTTAAAAATAGAAAACATTAGGTATAGAGATAGACTTTTAGATTTCATTATGAAAATCATGGGCAAAGATTGAAATGATCCTAACTTTAATTTGAAGAAAAATGTTAAATTTTATTGTTTATGATAGATGTTATCAGCAGAAGGAAAGGGCAAAATAGAGACTAGGAGAAAGTATTTGTAAAAGGTGAATATTTCATAACAAAGAATGTTATCAAGTTACACAAAGAAATTTTAAATCTTACCCCAAAATACACATAGTTTTCATATGTGCAAAAGAGTCAATCAGAGTGGTTCATGCTTGCAATTCAAGCACTAGAGAACCTGATACAGGAAGAGTGCCATAGTGAGTTTTAGGACAGGCTGAGCTACAGAGTGAGACTTTGTCTTAAAAGAACATAAAACACATACCTAAATCAAACAAAATATATCTA
Organism: Ondatra zibethicus; assembly: GCA_004026605.1. NCBI lineage: Eukaryota > Metazoa > Chordata > Mammalia > Rodentia > Cricetidae > Ondatra > Ondatra zibethicus. Next base: position 5,951 of record PVIU01025254.1, read on the forward strand.
AGGACTAAAAGAGGCATTATCAATAAAGGTACACATAAAATATTTAAGTATGTTAAGAAATGACCCAGATAATGTGTCATCAAAAAAGAGCAAAATCAAACAATAATATTACATATCTATTTAAATGATCAACAAACAAAACTCTGACAACACCAGTTGGTGTAAAGGATACAGAGTAATAAGAACTCCATTATTGATAGCTATGTAAATAGTGGCCCACTTTGAAAGTAGCCTAATATTAGATATGCTATTTATCAAATTATGGCATAATCATGTTGAAAACTTGTCTACACAAGTGCCTATCGATGGATGCTTAGTCTATCATTATTTATTATTTCTAAAACTTAGAAACAAATAGGATGTTTATTATAGATAAATTGAAAACTGTGGTGTGTTTTGATAATGGGATGCAGTTCAGAGTTCCAAGTGAAAAAAAGGAAGGTTAAATGCATATAAGGTTTACACAAAACAAGTCAAACTAAAATGGCAACATTGCTGAATGATTTAATTTCACAATATTCCATTAAAGGTAAAAATATGGACATAGTAAAATTCAAGAAGTAACTGAAAGCAGAGCTCTTGGGAAGAGGTGAATATGGAGAGCACAGAGAATTTTGAGGGCAATGAAATCAATTATTCTGACAATGGCAGATTTTGTTACATTTGTCATACCATGTAATATTTGTAACATCAAGAGTTTATCCTATATAAAGTATTATGCCATGGAAATGATGATATGTTAAATGTATGATTGCCAGGTGGAATAAATATTCTCTATCAGGGAATGTTGACAGTAGAAAAATAGTGCATGTGAAGACAAGTATGTTGGAACATAGTTTCGGTGAACTTTGCTATGGTCTGAAACTGCTTAAAATGTACTTTCAGTTTACAATATGAACAGGAGCAGAGTTACTAAGTTATTGATACTAAGAATCTCTATCACTTCAATGTAACTGAAGCTTGAAAGTCTAATAGGAATAGTGACAGTGATCAAAAAGAAACTGGGGAAAGTGACTGGGAAAAGCAACAAATTTGATCCTCACTTTGAAGAAATAAAATATTATTAGATGGTATAAAACATGAATACCCTATTAATATCTATATTACATAAGTCTAAGTCTCTTCGCAGAAAAGAGTGGAAGGAGCAATAACTGAAGCAAGACTACAAAATGAAGAGTGTATATGAGACATGTCTTGAGCCACGGAACAGCATGATAAGCTCCCAGTTATTTCTGTTGCATGTAATCTCTGCTCATGCTTCTTGGTGTTTTTGTAGTCCCAAAATTAAAAAAAAAATAAATAAAATCATGCCTTCATTTTACTTTCCAGATAATTCCTATCACATTGTCAGTTCTTCTGAAATTATCTAGATTTCTCTGAAAAAAGTTTAAATATTGCTAAATTTAAGGAATCATAACCTTAAATGCAGTAATTTATATTCCAGCAGGATTTGTTGTATGAAATTTTACTAAATAGACTCCACATAAAATATACTTGGATTATAGTACAGTTTGATTTTTATTAAGAAGTCATAAAGTATCTCTGCAGTTGGAATTGTTTTTTATTGTAGCTACCCAAATATTTCACTTTAAAGGCATTTCAAAGTCATCTTTTTTAAATAAAATAATGTCTTTAATTGTTTTATTTTTATTGAGTTGTACATTTTTCTTGGCTTCCCTCCCTGACTCTCCCCTCTCCTAAAAATTAATATAATGTATTGGAGGAAATTTCTTTGTGTTGTCACTCTGAGACTGTCAGTGGTGTGGAGCATAGAGTTTTCTGACTTACTCAGAGGAATGATAGAGGAACAAAGATAATAAGGAGGGGCTTAAAAGATGCAAAGTTGTTGTTTCGATTGGGGAAGGTAGAGAAGACAGTCAGGTGATGATTTCTACATTGCTCCCTGGATCAATCAGGATTATACCCTAATATTTGACTCCTGAGCTTTATTGATTAATACAACAATAAAAGAAGCCATAATAATAGTAAAAAAAAAAAAAACAAATACTGTAGTATACTCAGAAGGTAAAGAATAAATGACCCATAAGGTTTTTTAAAAATTCATTTATATGAAATGTCATTTATCAACTCATTAATTATATTAATTGCATTTGAAAGGGATTTCACAGTTTAAATTCTTCTATATTCGTCATCTTAAAGATTAAAAGAAAAAGTTATTTAAATTCAAGTAAATACTAAGACCATACAAACCTTAATATGGAGTAAATATCTGTTATTCCCAAGATTTCATAATTTGTTTAGTTGTTAGGGAGGCACTTTTTGAGTACTTACTATTTGGTCATAAATCTGGCTGTATTTGTAAATATTTTAGCTAGAATAAAATTCTCTTTATGGCTTAAACTTTTATTTTCTCGAGTTAATCTTGCATCCTGCTACATTACTGAAAGAGTTTATGAGTTGTAAAAGTTCCTTGGTAGAATTTTTGGGGTTGCTTATGTAAACTATCATATCATTAACAAATAGTGAGAGTTTGACTTCTTTCAAATTTGTATCCCTTTGATCTCCTTTTGTTGTCTTATTACTCCATCTAGGATCTCAAGAACTATTTTAAACAGATATGGAGAAAATGGACAACCATGTCTTGTTCCTGATTTCAGTGGTATCACTGTGAGTTTCTCTCCATTTAGTTTGATGTTGGCTATTGGCTTGCTGTATACTGCCTTTGTTATGTTTAGGTATATTCCTTGTATCCCTTCTCTCTCCAAGACCTTTATAATGAAGGGATGTTGTATTTTGTTGAAGGCTTTTTCAGCAATTAATGAGAAGATCATGTGTGTTTATTTTTCAGCTTGTTTATATGGTGGATTATATTGACAGATTTTCTTATATTGAATCATATCTGCATCTCTGGGGTGAAGCCAACTTGATCATAGTGGATGATTTTTCTGATGTGTTCTTGGATTAGATTTACAAGTAGACACAGATGATAAATTGGTTGAGAAAGAAATCAGAGAAACATCACCCTTCACAAAAGTCACAAATAGCATAAAATATCTCAGATTAACTCTAACCAAACAAGTGAAAGACCTGTAGGACAACAACTTTAATCTTTGAAGAAAGAAATTGAAAAGACACCACAAAATGGAAAGATCTCCCATGATTTTTGGGTAGGTAGAATTAACATAGTAAAAAACGCAATCTTACCAAAAGCAATCTACAGATTCAATGCAATGCCCATCAAAATTTCAGCAAAATTCTTCACAAACCTCAAAAGAATGGCACTCAATTTCATATGGAAAAGCAAAAAACCCAGAATATCCAAAACAATCCCGTACAATAAAGGAGCATCTGGAGGAATCACAATCCCTGACTTCAAACTCTACTATAGAGCTGCAGTACTGAAAACAGCCTGGTATTGACATAAAAATAGACAAGAGGAACAATGGAACTGAATCAAAGTCCCAGATACTAATCTACATGCCTACAAACACCTGATTTTTGACAAAGAAGCAAAAAAAAATGTGAAATGAAAAAAAGCATATTCAACAAATGGTGCTGGCATAACTGGATCTGGCATAACTGGTTATCAACATGTAGAAAATGAAAATAGATCCAAATCTATCACCATGTACAAAACTCAAGTTCAAATGGATCAATGACCTCAACATAAAGCCAACCAAACTGAACATCATAGAAGAGAAAGTGGGAGGTACACTTGAAAGCATTGGCACAGGAGACCACTTCCTAAATATAACCTCAGTAGCACAAACACTGAGAGAAACATTTAATAAATGAGACCACCTGAAACTGAAAAGATTCTGTAAAGTAAAGGACATGGTCAACAAGACAAAATTGGCAGCCTACAGAATGAGAAAAGATCTTCACCAACCTCACATCAGACAGAGGACTGATCTCCAACATATACAAAGGAATCAAGAAATTGGTCATCAAAAGAACAAATAATCCAAAAAAGGAGTACAGACCTAAACAGAGAACTCTCAACAGAGGAGTCTAAAATTTTTGAAAGACACTTAAAGAAATGTTTCAACATCATTAGCCATCAGAGAAATGCAAATCAAAACAACTTTGAGATTCCCTATTATACCTGTCAGAATGGCCAAGATAAAAAACACTGATGACAACTTATGCTAGAGAGGATGTGGGGTAAAGGGAACACTCCTGCATAGCTGGTGGGAGTGCAAATTGGTACAGCCACTTTGGGTATCAGTATGGTGATTTCTCAGAAAATTAGAAAACACCCTTCCTCAAGACCTAGCAATACCACTTTTGGGTATTGAGCATACCTAAAGGATGCTCAATCATACAACAAGGACATGTGCTCAACTATGGTCATAGAAACATTGTTTGTCATAGCCTGAAAACAACCTAAATTCCCCTTGACCGAAGAATGGATAAGGAAAATGTGGTACATTTATAAAATGGAGTACTACACAGCAGAAAACATAATAACATCTTGTGATTTTCAGACAAATGTATGGATCTAGAAAGCATCATATTGAGTGAGGTCATCCAGACCCAGAAAGTTAAATATCATATGTATTCACTCATAAGTGGCTTTTACACATAACAAAACCAGTCTACAATTCACAATGTCAGAGATCCTAGACAACAATGAAGACCCTAAGAGAGACATACATGGATCTAATCTACATGGGAAGTAGAAAAAGACAAAATCCTCTGAGTAATTTGAGAGCATGGGGACCATGGGAGAGGGTTGAAAAGGAGGAGAGAAGAAGGGAGGAGAGCAGAGAAAATTATATAGCTCAATAAAGTCAATAAAAATTATTTTCTCATTGTGATGAGAAATAATCAAATAAACGGGTTATTTGCTACTACAAAGACAACAGAATAACTAAAAAAACATTTCATTAAGTCTGGAATTTTGAGGCTTTAAGAAGCCTTGAATTGCATTATAATTTTTATTTTATGGAATTCCTGGCAAAAGGGCCAGAAATCATCTCAAATTTTAAGAAACATTTATAATTTGAAGTATAAAATTACCAAGTGAAAAATTCCACACTATTAAGTTTACATAAATGTGTTTCAATAATAGACAATGTTTCAGTATGTTTTCATGAATATTATAGTTACTCTTTTAAAAAAACCTTATTTTGATCAAGTTTATTTTCCTTATTTTCATATTTTATTTTTCTTTCCTATGAGCCTAGTACCAGATAAGCAAAAAGAGGGAGACATTTTCAATGAATCAGTTCTACTGTATGCCTTCTCAAATGCTAACTATATCTTTATTGAGGAGTGAAAGCAAGTGTGAGCATCAGGGTCCTAACCTGTTGTCAACTATGGCAATCTACATTAATCTGTAAACCCTTTCCACTTATTTTTGGGGAAAGCATTGACATTAATAATTTGTGAAAAGGGTTATTAGAATTTCCTTGTTCTAAGATGTTTCATAATCTTTAGCAATTTTTCAATTTTTGTATGGCTGAAATATGTAGTTTAATGAGGATGTCCGCAGCAATGTTCTTAAAATAATTGATAAAAAGTGGGGCCTTTTTTATAGAATTAATCATTTTTCCCATTTGTACTTTGGAAAGTGTTCCTAATTGGTGTATACCTGTATGGTTGTTTCAAAAACAAAAGATCCCATGGGCTCAGATATTTGATTACTTAGAACCCAGTTGGTATAGCTGTTTGGGAAGTATTAGTAGATATGGTCTTGGAGAAGATATGTCAGTGGGGTTTGGCTTGGAGGTTTCAAAAGACAAGACTTATTCCCAGTGCTTTCAGCTCTGTCTCCTACTTGGAATCAAGATGTGAACTCACACCTGCCTTAAACATGAATGATATATGAGTAATGGGATTGTGGAATCTTTCTCTGTGATGAAGGATAGTTGGTGAGGTCAGTCATGTGGCAGGAAATTTCCTGCATAAAGGCCTTAAGAGGCCATTATATGAAGCTATAAAAGGCTGAACTACATTAGAGACCAAGGGTGTTAGCGGTAATAGAGCCATGGCATATCTTCCAAAGAAAGATGCTCACAAGGAATGGTAACAGGCCAATACAGTAGAAGTATGTTTCATGAGACAATGCTGGAATGGTGGAGACATCTAAGCCCATCAGCCATGGAGTTAAAAGACTTTGAGTTTGTTCTGCTGGACTTTCTTTGGTCCAGTATTTCCTCACTATGCCCTAATTCCTCTCTTTTGGAGTGGTAATGTATATTCCATGAGATTATACATTGGAAGCATATATTTCTCTTTTTTATTTCACAGGGCCTTACAGTGAAGAGATTGCTTTTAGTTTCAAAAGAGACTTTGGATATCTAAATCATGTTAAGGCAGTAAAAGACTATAGGTCTTTTGAAGTTGGAGTAGGTACATTTTGCATTTCGATATGGCCAGGAGCTCATAAGGGACAGGAAGTAGAATATGGTGGTTGGGATGAGAATGACCATCATAGACTCCTATATTTGAATAATTGGCCCCCAGTTAGAGGAACTATTTAGAAAGGATGAAAGATGTGACCTTGTTGAAGGAGGTGTGTCACAGTAGACTTTAATTTCTCAAAAGACTCATGCAGTTACTATTGTTCTATCTCTACCTTATGGTTGTGGATCTAGATCTAAGTGTTCAGCTGCCATCATGGACTGCAACCCTCTAAACCATAAAATTCTTTCCTTTATAAGTTGTCTTGGCCATGGTGTTTTATCACAACATTAGATAAGTAAGTAAGAAAACCCTATGATAAGTTGTGTAGAAGTCCTAAAGCCCTAATACTTATAATTTTGACATATTTAGAATTGGTGGCTACAGTTACAGGTCATTAGGGTGGGCCAGAATTGAAAATGACAAGACATACAAGGAGAAATATCATGAGATAGAAAAATAAAAAATGGGTTGGATATGACTAAAACTCAATGAATAAATACATGAGCTTGCTATGGGCATACTGTACACCAAAGAAGCTAGGAAGACAACAAGAAAATGCATAGAAGGAGTATAGTCTTGTTGCTGATATTTCAAACTCCCACCCTTTTCTATCATGAGGGATATATTTCTGATGTTCTCAGATACACTTTGAAATAGCTTCTTACAGTAACCCTACCAAAATAATATGAAAATGTAGGTATGTTAATGCTTTCATTCAAGGGAATTAAGAATATAAAAACATAGTAATTATAAGAGAGTTATGTGAGGCTGAAAAGCGATGAAACTTATGTTTTTAAGACACATTGTGGTTCATACAGAAAAGTTGTATTCCTAATTAGCTTCAATGAGATAGATGTTATTTCATTTTCTTCTAAATCGCCTTCTCTTTTAAAGTAGGCTATATTTTGAGATAACTGTCTATTTATATTCAATTATAGGCTATAGATACTCATATATATTCCAGTTGTCAGAAACTGAGCATTGGGGTGAAGCAAAATGATCCCTGGTCCCATTACAGAAACTAAAAGATTAACACAATAATAATGAGGCCAGGCTGAATATTCTCATAAACAGAAGCTTTGGTTATTAATATCAATGTGGAGGAGTAAAGAATAAAGATCCAGAGAAATTGTTTTAACTATAAATGGATCTTCTAAATGAGTATTGGTTGACAGTTTTGTGACTGTGTCATCAAGGTGACAAGAAGAGAGCTGAGGTAGTTAATGACCTAAATTAATTGATATTTTGGGGAGCTGGTTAGTTGTTGATATATGACAAGAAAGAGCATATCTTAGTTTTAGGCTGTGTTCTGCTTTTTCAGAAATATTATAATTGCACATCTTTAAAACATAGTTAAAGAGAATAGAAAAAACATGAGATTATGATGTGTGAAGGAATTTCTATCTACCTTTATGGAGTGTGTCAATGGAGTTATCCAAATTTGCTTTTCATGTTTCAGTAATTATGGGGAACTTAATATAATTCTTACCAGTTTTAAAAGGTAATTGGAAGTAGAGTTATGTATTTTAGAAAGTATAAAGAAACATCAAAGTTTTGAAAATATCATGTTTTTAAATTTTTGGAGGATGTTGGAAACATGGAAATGTTTTCTCTCACAGAAATTAGAACACAACAAATAAGAACAAAAGAAAAGAAAAAAACTAGCAATAAGATAAAATAATACTGTAAGAACTTTAAAAATGATTAAAGATCTATAGAAACTAAGTGAATGTAGATTAAGAAAAAGGCCTTAGGAAATGTGCCCACCCTGGGTCATGCATAAGATGATACAAGGAATGCAAGCTACAGGCCATCAACCTCATCAATTGCTCAACACTGAAGAAACAAGGGCCAAGATTACAATGTTCTAACATGTATAAGGGTGAGTTGAAAATTGTTTACAGGACACAGAATCAAATAAGTAGTATGACCTGGAGGTATATGTCACTGTAAAGTACATGTGTGTTATATGCAAGGTCTTTAGTTCCATTTTTAAGGAAATCGAAAATATTACAACATAAGCATTCATTCATTTTAAATTGATGCTGTGACTATATAAAAGCATACATTATCATGAATACCATTCTTTCACTCTTACTCTCTTTTTGGTTTTCTGAGAAAAGGTTTCTCTATATAATAGTACTAGCTGTCCTGGAACTAGCTCTGTAGCCAGGCAGGCCTCAAACTCAGAAATCCACCTGCCTCTGCCTCCTGACTGCTGGGATTAAAGGTGAGCACCATCATTACACAGAAACTATCATTCTCTTTTCTGCCTGTAAAAATCCTGCTCACTTGAAATTGACATCAGTAGAATCACATAATATTTGCCATTTTATATCTAACTTATTTCACTTCATTTAATACAAGGTTACCCATTAATGGATATTTTTGGTCATTTACATATTTTGGCAGTCTAGAATGGTATTATGTACACTAGTGAACAAATGAATATTCATTTCAAGCGATCTGATTACATACATCCACAGTCAAGAGCAAAGGGAAGAAACGTGCCCTTGATTGCTTACTTGTTATGCTCAGCTAGCTTTATGCACTTACACAGTTTGGGGACTGGACCATGAAATGATGCTGCTCACACTCAATTAACAATAAAAACTATTCTCCACAGACATATTCACAGGTCAATTAGTTTTAGATAACTCTTTATTAAGACTCACTTTCCAAGTTATCCTAAGTTGCACCAACTTGGCAGTTAAAACTAACTTGTACAGATCCTATTTAGGCATGCCATGATTATACCAGTTGGCCTATCTTGTTTGCAGGTCAGTTATGTGTCACAGCTGGCCCACAGCCAGGTAAGACTATTGATGCTTATTCTTCCCTAGGTGCCTAACTAGCCTTTCTTGTATACTATGAAACATATGCAACAGGAAGAATGATGAGAGTCAGTTTCAGTTAAATTCCTGTGTGTCCTACAGCCAAAGTACACGGAGACTTTAGAAATAGTTTCTTATCACTGAATTTTAGCATGCTACCAAGAATAAAGGCATAGTTTTGGAGCCTCTGAGGCCTCTCTTGCAAACAACTCCTTGGAATCTATGCCACACAGAGATATTTTATTTAAATACCTATGGGCTTCTGAAAGAAGTACAGAAGACCTCAGGTCAACATCTTTTATTTTACTTTCATTTTGTAGTAAGTTTATAATGTAATAGATTTCTATATGGCCTTTCCCACATATGTCCTTAATTTTGGTTAGCCAACTCCAATGCATCCTTTTTCCTATACCGAGTACCTACTCCTGTTTAAAACTTTCTGCATCTATAGTTGTTCCCTGTTTTTTCATGTCACATGAATTTTTCTGCCCACACCTTAAGGTCATCTCCCCCACCTCAGGGCTCTTTTCATTGTATTTATTCTTGAGGAGCTCAATATCTTGGCAAATACATGTTTACACAAGGAAACTTCTAGAGAATGACCAGAAAAGTTGGCTAATGTTAAACACTGGGAAGAAACATGAAAGGGGCTCCAGTTGTAGTCTACTACTTACTTACGAAATTATTTATTTTCGCTAAGAGTGAGAGCTGTAGAGTTTCTGCCTGGAGAGAGGGGGAGGGGAGGGCAAGAAATAGCAAGGCAAATTAAAATGCCACAAAGATGATGATGCTACCAAGACACAGCTTTTACTTTCTTGAATAAATATTTCAATTTCTACAGGCTCTTATGGGATCTCTATATTTCTGAGAAGGTTGATAATGTTGATTTCTGCCTCCTTCTCACTGGTTTCATGGAGGAGAGAATTTGCCTTCCCATGTTTGTTGACCCGCTTAGACTACTTTTCATTAATATTTTATTTGTACACCACCATATTTTATGTGTGTGCATTATGTAAGTATGGTGTAGGAGGTCCTTCTGTCTGTGTGTTTCTTTTCTTGATTAATGAATAAAGAAACTGTCTTGGCCTGTTGATAGGGCAGAGCTTAGGTGGGTGGAGGAGATGGAACTGAATGCTGATAGGAAGAATGACAGAGTCAGGGGGATGCCATGGGGCTGCCGCCACCAGAGATATATGTGCTGGAACTTTGCTGGTAAGCCACGACCTCATGGTGATATACATATCAATAGAAATGGGTTAAATTAAGATGTAAGAGTTAGCCAATAAGAAGTTAAAGCTAATGGGCCAAGCAGTGATTTAATTAATACAGTTTCTGTGTGATTATTTCTGTTCAGGGCAGCCGGGACAAACAAGCGATTTCTTGCAACAATTGGTACCAATGTGGGTAACATCCATGTAAAACGTGAGAGGACTTAAAAAAGGAATTCTAAACAACAACAAAAAAAATTACAGAGTTTATCACAGCTTCTTGCTGTCTGTTGGCAGCTTGCCATAGCTCCTTTAAGAGAGATTTTCCTGATTCAGGCATAGCAGGAGAAAAACCGTGGCCATTTTAAAATGCTGGCTTTCTTGGATAGATGCCATCATGACCCTGGCTCTTTCAGGAGAGGGAGCATTTGAGTACGGTTTGTGAGCAAAGTGCTACAGCTTGCATGGTGACAACGTGGACTGGCTGAGTACCTGGAACTGGAGCAGAGCAAGGCTCAGAGGCAACAGCGGCACAAGCAGCTCCACCATGCTGGGCTGGGCAGGGCAAACATGCACTACCATATTTGACCTCAAATGCCTAATGCGGCAGCTTAAGTTTTAAGAAGAGCTTAGCATTTTAAGAAGTGCTTCTGGTCAGAAAATAATTCCAGATATGCAATATAGACAAATTCAGATAAAGAAGACCTCTAAATGGGTCACAGTGTTGGATAAATGTACATAGGCTTGGGAGAGAGAAAAAAGTATAGAGAGATGGAAAAGTAAATCTTTAAAAAAAGTCTTTAAAGAGACAGAGTACAGATAGTTATAGATTTAAAAAATGTAAAGAAAAATAAACCATGTAAAGATGGAAAATTCAAAAAAAGTCTTTGAATTTTTTTTACTGTGAATGAGCTAAGTACAGAGACACGTTTCAATGTTTGGAATGCTAAGTTAAACCACCATAAAGGTATCTTGATTTCAAAATTTGAGCCTAAGGATATGTTGTTTTGGAAAAGAGGTTCTTTTGTTTTCACAGAAGATGAGAACCTGTGGATTGCTCCCAGACCAATATGAATTGATAGACCACGTCCCCATGAAAGGTTGCCGTGAACACCCCAAAAATACCCTTAAAGAAATACTTTGCCCAATAAACAGCAAGAAGAAGTTTGGATGGAACTGTACCCATATTCCAAGATATTGTTTGTAAATGTTTCTTTATATTTAAAGGAGGATATGATATCGATATGAATAATTTGCATTGGTATGGATCTTGGTTTATTGATACAAATTTAAGGTCAATTTTATTATATGTATATTTCTGGTCTTGATTATGGTATTGTGATTTGTAGTTCATTTAAAAATGTAATGTATAATTAAGAAATATAAGTTAATAGATAATCATCTATAATAGTTAAGTTTGTAGTCATTGATTTTCTAGATGTATAGAGATATATTTCAGTTAGAAAGGTATTCTTCCAATCTTTCAGAGACCTTCAGAATATGGCATTTAGAATGTTTTAATGACTTAGGACTTTTCATGACAATGAGAAACATCTACTCTTGGCATCAACAATCTACTTAAAGAGGAAGATGGGCATCGAAGAGGCTCCTTATGGAGTTTGTTAAATGAACTGGACATGCAGGATCCACAAAGAAATGACTGCTGAACTTGACTAAAGGTGAGACAATCCTTTGGGATTCCTGCTACATGAAGGAGTCTGCGAGACATTCTGCAGGATACAGAAGAAAATGACTGGCAAACTGACATTATAGGCAGACCTGTCTTTGAAATTTCCTGCTTCATAGAAAAGTCCTCTGGATACTATGGGCCTGTAGGCTGAAGATGGATGGCCCAATGGTACAGAAAAACTTTGAGTGACTGTCCAGGCAGCAAGATGACTCTGTCAATTATAGAGTTTTGGATGTTGCTTACAATGTACTTCCTGTTTACTTAGGTAATATTATATCCTTCTGGAGTCTTTGATGGAGTTGAAGAATAGATAGATAGTTATAGTTTCCCTTAGTTATGATAAAAGATAAAGTAAATAGAAATATTGTAACTGTAATTCGTGCTTGATACCTGTTTTGTTATATGTAATTTTACTATGATAAAGCCTTCCTTTATGTTTAAACAGAAAAGGGGAAATGGTGTAGGAGGTATGAATAAATAAAGAAACTGTCTAGGTCTGTTGCTAGGGCAGAACTTAGGTGAGCGGGGAAGTCGGAACTGAATGCTGAGGGGAAGGAGGGTGGAGTCAGGGGGATGCCATGGAGCTGCTGCCACCAGAGATAGATGTGCTAGAACATTGTTGGTAGGCCATGACCTCATGGTGCTATACAGATCAATAGAAATGGGTTAATTTAAGATTTAAGTGTTAGCCAACAAGAAGCTAGATCTAATGGGTCAGCAGTGATTTAATTAATACAGTTTTTGTGTGATTATGTTGGTTCTGGGCAGCTGGGACGAATAAGCAGTTCCTTGCAACATAAGTATGTTATTAAAATGACAGAACTATGAAGTCATGATAGGCATATATTCTGAATGTTATAAAATATATTAATTATCATGTTCTATACAAGAAAATATATCCAATTCTGTTAGAAGACATTTGTTTTTTGTTTTGAAAATTAGATGAGTTTAGTTGCTCCTGACCTGGAATCTTATTAGAATAATTTGTGATTCTGTCTAATACATAAGATTTTAGTCCTTTACATCAATAAATTCTGATGGTATATGTGTCACAACAGGCACATTTGTGTTTTTCAAGTGTTTGACAATTCTTAAGCATACAATCCTATGATTGGGAACATTGTAAATACCTTTTAGTTTGGTGCTCATTCTAAATGAGGGATTACATATATTAGACTTTAGGGAACAGGGGCAAAAGATGGCAAATGCAGAAATAACTATATCTGTTCCTTAATGTGCATTAGTTTTTTACTTCTATTCACAACAGAAGTTTGATTTTGTTTTAAGTGACTCATTTCTAGTTTATTATAGTCATTAGTCCAGGGAAAAGAAATTAATGAAGCTGAAAGCTTCATTTTGCCAACATCTATGGATTGCCCTTTACAGATATTTCCTGTCAATTATCTTGATTTATTCAACTTCCTTACTTGTTTGACAGTTTTCAAGAAGACTTGCATTCTGCCTAAGTTTTAACATGCCATTTCTAGTATATAGAAATATACTGTGTAGTATATTGAGAAGTGTAAGTAATCTTCTAATTGATAAAATTTGAAAGGGAAGCTTTCTTTTTAAGGGTTTATTACATTTATGGCTTACAAATTACTTCATTTGATGAATGAACAACAACCAAGTGAGAAACCTGCCCATAAATGAGAAAAGGTCATCTTCCATTTAAAACCTTTCTGTGATGGACATTTTACCTAAAAGTCTTATAAATAAAGCTAATGTTAGAGAAAAACTTTACTTTTTTCCCTTGTATCATATCTCAGATTATCAGTCTAAAATTTCTCAGATATGTACCTCCTGTTTTATTTTTTAAAATTCAGAATAAGCTCTTATGTGAGTTATTATGGCTTATTAATAATATGAATAATGAAAGTATATTATTATATATAAACTTTTTTGGTACTCAATAAAAGACTTTTAGCTGAGCTGAATATGGTAATTCCAGAATGTAAAAATTTGAGGAAAAGAGAATCATAAGTTTAAAGTTATCCTCAGGTACATAGTAAATTTCAAAACATCCTAGGATGTATGAGTCTGTGCCTCAAATCTACTTCATTAAAAATGATGAATAATCAAAAATATCATCAGAAGGATGCTTAGTGCTGTAATATCAAATATACCTTTGGTTGGCCAATAATGATTTTTAAAAACTGAGAATATAGAGAAATGGGGGATGTGGTGATGTAAATATAGTAAACAAACATAAATTTTTAAAATATAATTTAATAAAATGAAAATAAACAAAAGAATTCAAACATAAATATGTATATAAACACCCAATAGACACCCAATCATGTCCATCTGGATTAAACCATTTCCAATAAAAGGCTCATTAATAGTTCTTAATATAATTAGAATGAATAATACTTATTAGAGATGCAGAAGATTCTCTATTAGACTCTTTATTTACACTTAAGTTGTTAGGTCATGAGGAACTCTGGAAGTCTCATGGAAGGGACCAAAAGGCAGAATGAATATGGAGTGCCATGCTACATTTAAGGGACTTGTGGAAGTAATTAAGAGTAACCCATGATGAACTATTTAAATATTATAAGTAACAGTAAAATTTTACTGAGTTAGCAAAATTATTCTTTGGGGGAAGTATCATCAATAAGGGAGTGCTTCAGGGATATGCATTTCACATCTAAATATGTATGTATATAAAATCTCTGAGTTAAAATTCCTAATATGAATGCCAGAAATTTTAAAGGAAGTAGCAGAACTTTCTGGGTAGCTTTCAAGTTATTCTTCCAATTTAATGAGGCAGTTATCTGCCAGCACCAGCCCCTTCCTTAAGTCATCTCCACAGTTACAGTAAAGCCTAGCTCCTGACTGGTAGTCTTAAAATTTGCTTTCATGGTGAGCCGCCATTGGTAAAGTGTTCCTTTTGTCACCTATCCTTCCTTCTACCTGTGTCCATCTCTAAACCCATAAACCCAGCTCCAGGTAGACACATAATTTGCAAGCCACCTTTCCCTTGCCCAAATAAATATCTTATCCACCAGCATCCTGGACTAGTTCAGATCAGTCCTCTGTAGCAAGTGGAGCACGGGCTGCTTTTGGTCCCAGTGGCCACCCGGCTCCCACTACCCAGTGCCTGGCTAGCTTATACCTGAAATAATTACTGAGAAACTGTATTCATTGAAATACTGCCTGGCCCATTAGCTCTAACCTCTTATTGGCTAACTCTCACATATTTGTTTAACCCATTTCTAATAATCTGTGTGTCACCACGAGTTGTGGCTTACCGGGAAAGATTCAGCGTGTTTGACCTGGGAGCTTCATGGTGGGCAGCTCTCTCACTCTGTCCCCTTCCCAGTATCCTGTTCTCTTTCCCTGTCTATCTAAGTCCTGCCCTATCAAAAGGCAAAGGCAGTTTCTTTATTAACCAATAAAAGCAAGCCAAATATAGAAGGACCCTTCTACACTATTTCCCCTTTTTCTACTTAAACAAAAAAGAAAGGCTTTCATTTTAACATAGTAAAGTTACATATAACAAAACAGTCATCAAACAAGAATTACAGTTACCATATTTAGATCTATTTTATCTTTTATCATAACAATGGAAAACTATCAGTATAACTATCCATTCTTCAACTCCATCAAAGACTCCAGAAGGATGAAATATTACCTAAGTAAACAAGAAATAAGCAACTTCCAAACTCTAGAAACGACAGAGACATCTAGCTGCCTGTACAGTCACCGAAAGTTCCTTTGTACCATTGGGGCATCCATCTTCAGCCTATAGGCCCATAGTATCCAGCAGACTTTTCCATGAAGCAGGAAAATTCAAAGACAGTTCAGTCACTTTCTTCTGTATCCTGCAGAAAGTCTCACAGACTCTTTCATGAAGCAAGAACCCTGAAGGATCATCTCACCTTTAGGCAAGTTCAGCAGTCCTCTCTCTGCGGGTTCTTTGTGTCCAGTTTATGCAACAGTCCAGGCAAGAGCAGTTTCTTGCCCAATTCCATAAGGAGTTTCTTGCAAACTCCATAAGGAGCCTCTTCGATGCCCATCTTCCTCTTGAAGTAGCTGGTGCTGCCAGGAGCAGACATGTCCCATTGTCATGAAAAGTCCTAAGTTATTAAAATATTTAAATGCCATATTCTGTCATCTTTAAAAGATATGAAGAATGTCTATCTAACTGAAATATACCTCTATATATCTAGAAAATCTAACTAACATGACTACAAGCTTGACTATATCAATGATTATCTATTAACAACCTATATTTCCTAATTATACATTACATTTTAAAATGAATTACACAATCACAATACCTTAATCAAGAGCAGAAATATAACAAGATTGACCTTAAATTTATATCAATAAGGCAAAATTTATACCAATGTAAATTATCTATATCTATATCAGCTCCCCCTTTAAATTTAAATTTAAAGAACATTTATAAACAATATTTGGGAATATTGGCGTAGTTACTTCTCTCCAAACTTCTTCCTGCTGTATGGAGGCGCTGTCAATCAGGTCTTTCATGGTGTATCCTGTTCATCTCAGTCACCAGTTGAGTGAAGTAATTTTCTGAAGGTGTTCACAGTGACCTTTCAGAAGGGCGTGGTCTATCAAACCACATTGGTGTAGAAGGAACCCAGAGGGTCCCATCTTCTGTGAAAACAAAAGAAGAACCCCTCTTCCAAAGCATCATAACCTTAGACCCAAATTTTGAAGCCATTATAACTTTATAATAATATCCATGCTGGTTTAGCTTGGCAGCCCATACAATAAAAAGTCTCTCTGTACCTAGCTCCGTCACAGTCAAAAAATTCAAAGAAAACACAATAAAATACATAATCCAGACTTTCTGTGAATTTTCCATTTTTACATGGCTTATTTTTTTAATCTATAACTATCTGTAGTCTGTCTCTTTGAAGACTTTACCCTTTTATTTTAAGCATTAACTTTGACTCTATACTCTTTTTCTTTTCTCTCCCAAGCCTACGTACAGCCATCCAACACTGTGACCCATTTAGAGGTCTTTTATGTCTGTCCTATTGTGAATCTGTAATTCTTTACTATCCAGGAGCACTTCTTAAAATGTTAAGCAGTTCTTAAAAACTTAGGTTGCAGTTTGTAGGGGTTATAAGGTACTGCCTGTTTCCTGCCCAGTCTAAACCTTAACTGCACTTTTATTATGATAATTACGATCCTGCCTGAGATCAGCACAGTTCAGCACAGGAGCCAGAGCCCCTCCTGCCTCAGAGCCATTTGGTGGCCCTGAGCCTAGCACAGTTCCAAGCACACAGCAGTCCACATTGCCATCAAGCAAGCCATAGCACTTTAGTCAGAAAATCCCATGCAAATAATGTCTCCAGCGGGAGCCAGAGATGGTGCCGGCAGCATAGCCCAGAAAGCTGGCATTTTAAAACCGCCGCAGCTTTTTTACTGTTGCGGCTGCTGGGTGAGGAAATTTTCTCTGCGGCACCCTGCTAGCAAACAGCAAAAACTCTGTTAAAGACAATATGCCTCATTCTTTGTGGGCAAATATCCAGTGTTGTAGCTGTTCTATGTATTTTCTCTGCTGTGTTTGTGTGGTGTGTCTAGTAAGAGAGTAGATACTGTCTTACTTGGCCATATTCCCTTCTGCCTTTTGGGGTTGCAGGTGAGCACATGACTCCCCTCCGGACATCTGATCTGAGACTCTCCCCCGCCCCCCTCGTGAGTCTCCTCCTGACATCTCCCACCTGGTATGGCACATGACACATAGACTAAATGCTCAGGAGAGATGCTTTCTGAGCATGGCATGACTTTCCTCACTGGTGCTCATGAATGTCCTCGTTGGTGCTCATGAATGCTGTCTTTTCTCTTAAATGCTTCTCATTTCTGGATATAAAGAATTGCTGTCTCAGAGATTCATTTCTTTTCATTAATATAGTAATATAAATTCCTGCTAGCTTTGTGTTGGGGTAGATCTTCACAACTGCACTGAGACGGTGTAACATGTAACAGTGCTGAAGGCAGACACAGAAAACCAAGCC
>PVIU01025255.1:0-24066 GCA_004026605.1 Ondatra zibethicus
CTGTAACCCCTCACCCATACTCCTGTGAGTAACCCCCACCCATACTCCTGTGAGTAACCCCTCACCCATACTCCTGTGAGTAACCCCTCACCCATACTCCTGTGAGTAACCCCTCACCCATACTTCAGTGAGTAACCACTTACCCATTCTCCTATGAGTCAACTTTTTCCTAAAGTCTTTCTCCTTTCTGTCCCATACCAGACGGATCCTGGCATGAGACAGAAACTCTGAATTTTTCTTTTAAAAACATGCTTGGATTTAGAGAAGGATAGCCATTGCCTAACTCCAAAGTCAGCTATGACTTTTAAGTGAGTCACAACTATTATTATATGAAGAAGTAGAGATATATGTATGTTCAGGTAATGAAATTTTACCCTGTAGATGACCTGTCCTCATAAATCAGATTTCTCTTTGCTTGGTGATCCTTTCTGGACAGTTATCTTTTCTTCTTTGGGCATCTAAATGCCCGAGGTCTCTTGACCTTTTGAAGATGATTATTTTCCTGCAAAGACAAGAACAGAATCTGTCCCAACCCTTATGAGGTTTTCTTACCACCTGTATTATTGTCACCTCTGTGGATGCACTGTCATTTCTCTTTCTCAAGAGGTTTCTCCTTTTCAAACCAAATTTTTATTGATTTTGATGGTATCCATAGGTTTCTTCTCCTGTGGAAACAAAAGCAAAATCCCTTCTCCAATGTAGCATATCTCCTGATTTCTATTCTGAGGTCAACACATCTTTGAAATACACTGGCTAATTTAATTCAGAAGTCTTCTATTATCCAATGTCTCTCTGCTGCTGTTGTTCCTTTCTCTTTAGTGTTAAGAAAATTCAAGGTTAATAAAGCATTATGCAATATATTTCTGAGGGTACTTTCTATCCCTTTCTGTTTGTTTAACAGATCCTTTATAGTTCGATTTGATCTTTCTATAACTGCCTGACCTATAAGATTGTTTGGTATAACTGTAATATGCTTTATATTATAATAAGAAAAAAACTGTTTCTTAGAGACATATGCTGGACCATCTGTTGTTATTTGTGCAGGTATACCCATGATGGCTATAACTTCTAATAAATGAGTCATTACTGAATCAACAGCCTTTTCTGAGCTCAAAGGAGTTGCCCATTGAAAACCTAAATATGTGTCAATGGTGTGATGTACATATTTTAATTTCCCAAATTCTGTAAAGTGGAACACATCCATCTGCCAGATTTCATTCTGTTGAGTACCCTTTGGGTTACTCCCTGCAGGTAGAGGTGTCTGGTTACAGAAAGAGCAAGTAGGATATCTCTTTAGAATTTCCTTAGCTTGTTGTCATGTAATAGAAAACTCTTTCTTTAAACCTTTGCTATTGACATGATGTTTTCTTATTAAATTCTGAGGTCTTCAGCACATTTCCAATCAATAATCAATCAATTTCAGCATTACCTTGTGCTAGAGGACCTGGCAGACCCATATGGGATCAGATGTGTGTTATATGTATGGGGCAAAGCCTATTCCTGATTGTATCTTGAACCTGAATGAATAATGGAGCCAATTCTATATCATCTCATATAAATTTAGGGGTTTCAATAAATAAGACAACTCTTTCTGAATATTGTGAATCAGTAACAATGTTGAGAGATTCTTTAAAATCCCTTAGTACCACGAGAATAGCATATAATTCTGTCTTTTGAACAGAATTATAAGGGCTTTGTTCCACCTTACTTAAATCTTCTGATTTGTAACCTGCCTTTTTTTATTTATTTGCATCAGTATAGAATTATGGGCTCTAGTTATTGGTGTGTCATGTACAATGTGAGGAAGAATCCAAGTAGTTCTCTTTATAAGGTTAATTCTATTGCTTTGAGGACAATTGCTATTAATCTTTCCTAAAATATTAGCACAAGTTCTTTGCCAGGGTTTATTATCTTCCCATAATTTTTTAATATCATCAGTAATAAAAGATACTATAATCTCTGCTGGGTCTATTACTGCTAGTTGACAAAGTTTCAATTTTCCTTTTATAATTAATTCAGAGACCTTTTCCACATAAGTTTTTAATTTTTTACTTGGTTTATGTGATAAAGAGATCCATTCTAAGATAATATCTTTCCTCTTCATTAAAATTCCTGTAGGGGAAATTCTGGAAGGCAATATGACTAGAATGCAATTAAGATTTGGATACACCTGATCCACACGTGCCTCCTGTAATTTCTCTTCAACCAAAGTTAATTCTTTCTCAGCTTCAGCTGTTAATTTCTGGGACTATTTAAGTCTTTGTTAGCATCTAAGGTTTTGTTCAAATGAATTATTACATCAGGTGTTATCCCAACAGTGGGTTGTAGACAGAAAATGTCTCCTAACAATTTTTGAAAGTCATTAAGAGTCTGCATTTGGTCTCTCTTAATTTGTGTCTTTTGTGTTCTAATTTTCTGTGAACCTATTTTATAACTTAGTTAATTAACAGAATCTCATCTTTGTATTTTTTTCAGGAGCAATTTGTAATCCCTATTTAGGCAAAACTTTCTTTACTTCTTCAAACATTCTTTCTAAAGTGTCTACATTTGAAACAGATAGCGAAATGTCATCCATATAGTGGTAAATTATAGATTTAGGAAACTGTTTACATATTATTTCCAATGACTGACTTACAAAGTATTGGCACAGGGTGAGGCTATTGAGCATTCTCTGTGGGAGGATGGTCCACTGATATCTCCTAGTAGGCTGAGAATTATTATAAATAGGCACTCTGAAGGCAAATTTTTCTCTGTCCTTTCCTTGTGGAGGTATAGTAAGAAACAATCTTTTAAATCAATAACTATAAGAGGCCATCCTTTTGGTAATAGAGAAGGCAGAGGAATTCCAGACTGTAGAAGGCCCATAGGTTGAATTACCTTATTTACAGCTCTTACATCTGTCACCATTCTCCATTTTCCAGATTTCTTGTTAACAACAAATACAAGAGAATTCCAAAGGCTGATTGATTCTTCAATATGGTGAATATCTAATTACTCCTGCACCAGCTGTACTAAAGCCTGCAGTTTCTCTTCTGTTAAAGACCAATGTTTAACCCATATTGTTTTCTTAGTTAACCATTTTAAAGGTAGGGCTATTGGTACCTTTGAAGGTTTGCTAGTTGGTTTGTGTTCTTGTACAGCCTGAACGACTGGTGACCTTTTTTTTTTTTTATAGAACCTCATGTTTATAGAAACTCATGTTTCTGGAACTGCAAGAATGTTAACCTGGGTATTCCATTGCTGCAGAAGGTCACAACCCCATAAATTCACTGCAATATTAGCCACATATGGCCTCAGCTTTCCTGTGTCCTTTTGGCTCTATGAATTCAACCCATCTCATGCTTTGTTTCACTAGAGATAGGATTCCATTTCCTAGGAATTGGACATCTGTCTCTTGAAGAGGTCAATTTGGATGCCAAGATTCTGGAGTAATGATACTCACATCTGCACCCATGTCCAATATATTACAATGTTATTTATACATACTCTTAGCTTTGGTCTTTGATCATTTATAGAAGTCTGCCAAAATCTACATTTTCTATTGCCTATTGAAGTTTTTTATTCATCCTCCATGTTTATTCCATCATCCTGAACAGTATTTTTTTTTTACATAAGGCTTTGGATTTTTGGATTTTCCTGGACTGAGAATGACTGGACCACATTTGACCTGGAGGCCTGCGGGAGAACCCCAAGGAGTTTCCTGGTGGTTTTGGGTTGCCTTGTCTGTCTTTTCTTGATCTACATTCATTGGTCCAATGTTGGCCTTTGCCACATCCTGTACATAATCCAGAAGTTTGAGACCTTCTGTTTTTGCCATTCCTAGAGGAGAGATTATTTCTAGGAATGCCTTGTCTAAAATTCCTTCTCAGATGTCCTATGCTACTATAATTAAAACATTTGGCAATTTGATGTCTGCTCATGCCATTGAAAATTGCTTCTCCTACCCAAGCCTCAGTATTATAGTCAAATGTTTCAACATTCATTGTATGCAGGATCTATTCATCCATTGGTACTGATCCAACCTTTAAAGGCCCAAGTATCTTTTTGCATTCTAAGTTGGCATTTTCAATAGCCAGAGATTCAATAAATACTCGTCTAGATTCTGGGTCTGTTATTCCTATTTGTATAGCCTTGGTTAATCTTTGTAAAAAGTCACTAAAGGGTTCTCTCTAGCCTTGTTTAACCCTAGTATATTATTCAATTCTCTTTCTTAGTTCTTGAATCCTGTCCCAAGCATTCAAGGCTGCTGTGTGTTTATCACAAAGAATTTGATCCTGTGGATTTACGTAATAGCTCTCATCAAGAATTTGATCTTGAGATGCTTCAAATCTTTTTTATCTTCTATGTTGATCTAAATTGTTTCCCTCTTCTTGCCAATAACATTTCCATAGCAGTTGCAGTCCATTTTCAAGGACCGCTGAGATTAAGTGAATCCAGTTGTATGGGGTAGGCTTATTGCTTAAAACATGTTTTCACCATTTCCCTAATAAATGGTGAATGCAAGCCATAGGATCCTACTGCTGGCTTAATTTCCTTTAGATAATTCATACCTATAGATTTCCACTTACATTCTTTGTATCCTTTTGGGTATTTAGTACTGGATGGTTTGTCAGAGGCGATTACAGGATAAGAACCCAAAACCCTTGGTAAGTCATCTCTGACTCTGACACATACTGGTGAGGCTAAATCCTGTTCTTGTACCATTTCTCCCTGCTCATCAGTTCAGAGAATTTCCTCAATCATTTCAAATCTTTTTACCACTGCCTTTTGTAAAACCTGAATCTCTTGACCTGTTATAATTCTAATGATTTCATTGACTCATATGTTGAAGGAGGGAGCTGCTTGTTCATCCTGGCTGCCCAGCTAGCTTAGCCCCAAAATAACCACACAGAAACTGTATTAATTAAAACACTGCTTGGCCCATTAGCTCTAGTTTCTGGTTGGCTAATTCTTACATCTTAATTTAACCCATTTCTATTAATCTGTGTATTGCCATTTGGCAGTGAATTACTGGAAAGATTTCTTATTTCTTAATTATACATTACATTTTTTAAATGAGCTACACAATCACAATACCTTAATCAAGATCAGAAATACATATACATATAACAAAATTGACCTTAAACTTGTATCAATAAACCAAGAGTCATACCAAAGCAAATTATTCAGATCTATATCATATTCCCCCTTAAATGTAAAAGAACATTTATAAACAATATTTGGGAATATGGGCATAGTTTTGTCCATACTGCTTCCTGCTGGTTGGGGTGCTGTTAATCAGGTCTTTCATGGTATATCCTGTGTGGTAGAGACATCTCAGTCAGCAGTTGGGTGAAGAAAGTTTTTTAGGGTGTTTATGGCAACCTTTCGGGGGCCATGGCCTATCAAACCATATCTGTCTGGAAGTATTCTACAGGTTCTCATCTTTCGTGGAAACAAAAGAAAAACCTCTTTTCCAAACACCACTTCCTTAGACCCAAATTCTGAAGTCAAGATACCTTTATAATATACATGCTGGTTTAGCTTAGCAGCCCATATAATTACTTAGCTCTCTGTACTTAGCTCCTTCACAGTCAAAAAATTCAAAGAAAACACAATAATATACATAATCCAGACTCTTTGTAAATTTTCCATTTTAGCATAGCTTATTTCTCTTTATTCCTTTTAATCTATGACGATCTGTACTCCATCTCTTTAAAACCTTTACCCTTTTTTAAAGCATTAACTTTATATCATGACTCTCTATAGTCTTTTGCTTCTCTCCTCCAAGCCTACATACATTTATCCAACACTGTGACCCATTTAGAGGTCTTTTGTGTCTGAATCTGTCCTATTGTGAATCTGTAATTGTTTACTGTCCAGGAGTACTTGTTAAAATGCTAAGCACTTCTTTAAAACTTAAGTTGCCCCATTAGTAGGGGTAATACAGTACTACCTGTTTGCCTGCCCAGTCTAAAACTTAAGCTGTGCTGTTACTATGATAAATGTAGTAGTTCCTGCCCAGTGCTCTGCACAGTTCAGCATGACAGAGCTGCTTGTGCCTCTGAGCCATGCACACTACCCCACTTCCAGGCACACAGCGAGTCTACATTGCCATCAAGCAAGCCATACACTTTACTCACAAACCCCATCCAAATGCTCTGTCTCCCGCAAGAGACAGAGGTCGCACTAGCAGCATAACCCAGAAAGCCGGCATTTTAAAACTGTGCAGATTTTTTTCTTTTGCTATGGCTGAGTCAGGAAAACTTCTCTTAAAGGAGCTGAAGCATACCACTAGAAAACAGCAAAATGTTGTGTTAAACTCTGTATTTTTGTGTTTAAATTAAGCTCTCTCAGGTTTTTAAGTGGATTTAGCTCATCACGTTGGTGCCAGTTGTTGGAGGAGGGAGCCACTTGTTTATCCCGGCTGCCCAGCTAGCTTAGCCCCAAAATAACCACACAGAAACTATATTAATTAAAACATTGCTTGGCCCATGAGCTCTAGTTTCTTGTTGGCTAATTCTTACATCTAAATTTAACCTATTTCTAATAATCTGTGTATCGCCACATGGCAGTGGCTTACTGGGAAATATTCAGCATGTCTGTCTCTGGTGGCTCCATGGCGTTCCTCTCTTTCTCCACCTTTCTTCCTCCCAGCATTCAGTTCTGTCTTCCCTGCCTACCTAAGTTCTGCCCTATCAACTAATCCAAGGTAGTTTCTTTATTCATTAACCAATGAAAGCAACACACAAACAGAAGGAATTCCTACACCTCTCACCTAACCTCTGGTCCTTATTCTGCACATATGACTCCAAAGTATGAAGTTTTTCCATTAATGACAACTTATCATTCTTGGATATTATTTGGATGGCATGCAGATTGCCTTCCTGGAGAGATACTCTATCTGCTAACTTACCATAACTTTTTAACAGATTTTGATTGTTAAATTCAATAGTATGAATTCTTTCAGATAATTTCTCAGCACCCTTCAACATGGATTGAACTTTGTCAAATTAATGTTATTTTCAATTGTATTATTTTTTCAGCTAAATTTTGATTTTTGATGCTATTAATCCTGTCCTCTAGCTGTTCATCATTGGTCCATAAAGACTGTATTATTTCTAAAAGTGCTTCATTCTTGGCTCTGTTATCAAACCACTTTCTTAAGGATATAACCTAAAAAACAAAGCTAAGTCCCAAGATCAAATAAATTGATGTATTAGAAAAATCACATAAGCCTTCCAGAATACCATCCATAGTGTAAACAAAAAGGTTATGAAATTTCTGTGTGGTGATATTGTCTGTTGTTATATAACTTTCAAATTTACTGATTTATTTATATAAATGAATGTACCTTGTTATGGATCTTTTGTAAATTGTTGCAGGTGTAATGATCTTTATTGGCCAGCATGTGTCACAGTTGTGGGTACGTGCAACCAGCAGTGGCAAGATAAGTTCCAGTACCTGAATTACCTGAGACTTAATTATTAATTAATTAAGAGCAGTGCATTTGTATATGTAGGACTGAGTTGGCCAGAATATCAAGGAACCTAAAACTTGCCAGCAGTCGTGAACTGTGAATGGGGCCTGAGCATGGCCAGTAGATGAGGCAGCATAGATTCTGGGCACAGACAATGGATGAGATGGTAGAGATCATGGTGGGGGAAAAGCGTGGCCTGGGTGCTGGCTGGAGAGGTTGCAGCAACATGCTGTGTGCAGGATGGGCCACATGGTCAGGGTGTGGGCTAGAGAGGCTGCAGCCGTGAGCAAAAAGCATACCTGAGCTGGTGGGTTGGGGAGTGTGGGGTGGGGGAGGAAGCATGCGTGGACCTTTTTAGCTGGTCCTGGTAGGTGTAGACTTGTGCCCCAAGTGAGCATGAGCGTCTAGATGTAGGTGAACACAAATAGAGTAGTCCCACACTAGCTCAGAATTGAACATAATAAAGGGTTCTTTGTTTAGGGGGCAGACCCACAGATTACAGTCCTCTGCACAAGCAGGGGGCAGGAACTGAATTCAGCAGTCAAGAAAGAGAGAGAGAGAGAGAGAGAGAGAGAGAGAGAGAGAGAGAGAGAGAGAGAGAGAGCAAGAGTGCACACTTTGAGTACCCACACCCAACCTGGTTTGGCATCTCAAAGGCCATTGACTGAAGGAGTTTCCCCAGCATCCCGTTATTCAGAAAAGTTTGTGTGGTTAATGATAATTCTTTAAATATTTAAATATTCAATTTACCATGAAGCCACTTTGTCATGATGATTTATCAGGAATGTTTTGATTACCAATTCAACACCCTTAATATATTTAAGTATACTTTCATCTTTGTATCACTAGTCCTAGTAGGTTGTGTACTTCTGGGAGTTTATCCAGTTCTTCTATATTATCTAGATTTGTTGACATATAATTATTTATTTATTTTTATTTCTATATATAATAATTTTATGTTTTCTTTTATTGAAAATAGATGCTTTTCTCATACAATATATCCCTACCTCTTTTCCCTTCTGGATCCACTTCCTTTCTGTCTTTTGTTAGAAAAGAACAGGCTTTTAAAAGATAACAACCAAACATGACAAAATGAAATATAATACAAAGAAGCAAAAATTGTCACATTGAAGTTGGGCATGGCAAACCAAAAGGAGGAAAAAGACTCCCATGTTCTACTTGTTCTCACAGTAAGGAGTCTCATAAAAATACAAAGCTAAGTACTTTAATATATGAATCAAGGACTTAGTGTAGACCTTTGTAGTCCCTGTGATTTCTGCTTCATCCTCTGTGAGCTCATATGTGCCTTGATTAGTTGACTCAGAGGGCTTTGTTTTCCTGGTATCCTCCATCCCCTCTGGCTCTTAAAATCTGTTCACCTCCTTTTCCAAGGGATACTCTGAGGTCTGAGGGATTTGATGAAGAATTCTAACTTAGATTCTCTCTGTATGTGTATAATGTCTGGTTATGGGCCTCTACATCTGTTCCATGAAATTGCTTCCCTCAGAGTTCAGAAACCTCTCTGATGATGACTGTATAAGGCAGGCACAGATCTATGAGTATAGCATAATATCATTAGGAATCATTTTATTGACTTTATTTTTTAAGGCCTGTAGTGTTTGGTTTTAACCTAGGTCCTGGGCTATCTAGTCTCAGGTTCTTGGTTACCTGAGCAGCATTGGATATGGATTCCTTCTTGTGGAGAGGACATTAAGTCAAATCAGACATTGGTTGGCCACTCCCACAAGTTCTGCACCACCATTGCCCTAGCATACTTTGCAGGCAGGACAGATTGGAAGTCAAAGGTTTTGTGGCAGAGTCAGCATCCACATTTCTCTTTTTATTTCTGTCTTGACCCATTTTTCATTCAGTAGAGAGTTGTTCAGTTTCCATGAGTTTGACAGCTTTTTGTTTCTAGTATTAATGATATCCAGCTTTAATCTGTGGTGGTCTGACAGGGAGTTGTTTCAACTTGCTTGTATCTGCTGAGATTTGCTTTGCATCCAAGTATGTGGTAAGTTCCATGAGGTGCTGAGAAGAAGGTATATTCTTTTGTTTTTGGGTGAAATGTTCTGAAAATATCTGTTAGGTCCATTTAGTTTATAATTTCTATTAGCTCCAATATTTCTCTATTTAGATTTTGTCTAGATATCCTGTCTGTTGGTGAGAGGATTGTTGAAGTCTCCCAGTATCATATGTGGTTTAAGCTGTAGTGTTGTTTTTATTTGTTTGTTTTTGTTTTTTTTTTTTACAAACTTGGGTGTCCTTGTATTTGGGGCATATATGTTAAGAATTGAAATTTCATCTTGGTGGATTTTTCCTCTTATCCATGTATATATCCTTCCCCATCTCTTTTGTTTAGTTTTGGTTTGAAGTCTACTTTTTTTACCTGTTAAAATGGCTACACCCAATTTCTTCTTAAGTCCATTTACTTGGAACACGTTTCTCAGCCCTTTACTCTAAGGTGATGTCTACCCTTGATGTTGAGATATGTTTCTTATATGCAGCAGGAGAATGGATCCTACTTTCACACTTTCACATCCATTCTGTTAGTTTGTGTCTTTGAACTGGGGAAATAGACCATTGATACTGAGAGATATCAATGACCAATGATTGTTGATTCCTGTTATTTTGTTGTTGTTATGGTTGATGGTGGTGGTGGTGGTGGTGGTGGAGTGTGTGTGTGTGGGGGGGTGTGCATGTGTGTGTGCTGTGTTTTTCCCTTCTTTTGGTTTTGCTGGTATGAGATTATCTATTAACTGTGTTTTTATGAGTGTAATTAATCTCTTTAGGTTGCTGTTTTTATTCTAGCATCTTCCATAGGACTGGATTTGTAAATAGATGTTCTTTAAATTTAATTTATCATAGAATATCTTATTTTCTCAGTCTATTGTGACTAAAAGTTTTACTGGATATAGCAGTCTGAGCTGGCATCTGTAGTTTCATGGAGTCTACAGCAAATCTGTTCACACCCTTCTGGCTTTCAGAATCTCCATTGAGAAGTGTAGCTCTAATAGGTCTGCCTTTATATGTTACTTGTTTTTTTTTTTCTTTTATAGCTTTTAATATTCTTTCTTCAGTCTTTATGTTTGTTTTGGTTTGGGGTTTTTTTCAAGACAGGGTCTCTCTGTGCAGCCATGGCTGTTCTGGAACTTTTTCTGTAGACCCAGCAGTCCTCAAATTTACAGAGACCCAGCTGTGTCTGCCTCCAGAGGGCTGGGATTAAAGACATGTGCCACCATCACCCTGTTCTTTCTCCATTCTGCATGTTTAGTGTTTTGGTCTAATCTATTTGGTGTTCTGCATGCTTCTTGTACTGTTTTAGGCATCTCTTTCGTTAGATTAGGAAAAATTTCTTCTATGATTTTGTTGAAGACTTTTTCTGGGCCTTTGAGCTGGGTTTCTTCTCCTTCCTCTATACCTATTATTCTTAGGTTTGGTCTTTTCATAGTGTCCCAAGTTTCCTGGGTATCTTGTGTCGGAAGTTTTTTTTTGGACTTAAACTTTTGTTTTACTAATGTATCCATTTCTTCTGTAATATCTTCAGTGCCTCAGATTCTCTCTTCCATCTCTTGTATTCTGTTGGTGAAGCTTGCCTCTGTAGTCCTTGTTCACATTCCTAAATCTTTCACTTCCAGAAATCCTTCAGTTTGTGTTTTCTTTATTGATTCTAGTTCCATTATCACGTCTTGAACAGTTTTGTTTCCGTCCATGGTTTCTTTGTGATTTCTTGGATTTCTTTAGGAGATGTATTCATTTCCTCCAGTATTTTGTTTGTTTTTATTCCTGGATTTCTTTAAGGAATTTATTCATTTATTCATTTCCTTTTTAAGAACTTCTATTGTCTTTATTCAGTTGGTTTTAAGATCTTTTTCTTGTGTTTCAGCTATTTTGGAATATTCAAGGCCTGCCATGGTAGGATAGTTAGGCTCTAGTGAAGACATATGGCCCTGACTGTTTTGGGGTTTTGTTTGTTTGTTTGGGTCTTTTTTTTTTGTTTGTTTGCTTGCTTGCTTTTTTCAAGATAGGGTTTCTCTGTGAAACAGCCCTGGCTGTCCTGGAACTCACTCTGTAGACCAGGCTGGCCTCGAACTCAAAGAGATCTGCTTGCCTCTGCTTCCCAAGTGCTGGGATTAAAGGTGTGCGTCATCACCACCCAGCCACCCTGACTGTTATTGATGGTGTTTTTACACTAACATCTAGGCATCAGGACTTGGTATGATTATATAGGTGCTGATTTCCAGATTTGTCCTTGCTTGATGGGTGTTTTGCTCCTTGGTTTGTGTTTTCTGTCTGGATTTTTGGAGAGTGGGATGGCTGTGTGTTGCCTGATTTCCTGGCCTGCTCAGCTAGTGTGCTCACAGGGAATGCCTGCTGGTGCTGGAAGCTGGGATACAGGATGAACTGGTGGAGATCTTTGAGATTCATATATGGGCTCAGAGAAGGAGAGACCACCCCAGGTTTCCTGCTGTAGAGCAGGAAGTAAGAGCACAGTTAGTGGTAGGGGTATTAGGTCTCAGGCAGAAGGATAGGTATGGGGCTGCCTTCAGCCTGTTTGTTCACCTGGGAAGAACAGCCCTTGGGTCAGCAAGGGGTGCCTGTTGGAGTTGGGGTCTAGACAAAGAAACAGTAGGGGGAGGAAGGTTAGAAGGGGGGATCTGAGATACCCGCAGGAGCTAGGAGCAGGGGGCAGGGAAGGCTGCCCCAGGTGTCATGCCACAGATTTGGGGGTGAGACTGGAGGAGTGGGCCTGGGGGAACAGAGAGAAAGAAGGTCTTTGGGCAACCTACCCGGTTTGCAAGCAGGCATGGACTGGGGTTCAACAGGGTATGCCAGCTGGAGTTGGGGTGTGGGACAAAGCAACAAGAGGCAGGAGGGAGGTTAGGAGAGCATGGCTTGTGGTGGTGGTTCTCAGCATGTGGGCCACGACCCCTTTGGGAGCCCATATCAGATATTTACATTATGATTCATAGCAGTTGCAAAAGTAGTTATGTAGTAGCAACAAAATAATTTTCTGGTTGGGGGTAATCACAACATGAGGAACTGTTGAGGGTTACAGCATTAAGAAGGTTGAGAACCACTGGTCTGTGGAATCCACAAGTGAATGGGCAGTGAGGAAGGAAGGCTGTGTCTGTTGTTCTGTTAGAGCATTAGGGACAAGAATGAGGGATTGGGTCTGGAGAAACAGAGACAGGAGGTCTATGGGCAGCTTACCTGGTTTTCTGGCAGGCCTGTAATTATTTATAGTACTCTTTATCCTTCCTATTCTCCTGTGGCATCACTTATTTTTTTCTCCTTTATTTTGTTTATTTTGAAATTAAAGTATAATTATATCATATCTCCCTTTCCCTTTCCTCCCTCCAATCCCTTTCATGTTCCCCTCATTTTCTGACTTTCTCTTAGTCTAACTAATGGTTTGTCAGTCTCATTGTTTAAAAACCAAAAACAAAGTGGTTATGAAGATGAGAAAGGACTTGTAGCAGGGATAGGGGGTATGGAAGAGGAAGGAAGATTACAGAGGATAAGGGTTTCATATAGGTATGATATTGCCAAAGGACAAATTCAGTAAAAGTTATTTAAAAATCAACTCTTTCACTGATTTTTTTCAAGCAATTTGTTAGTCTTTCTTCCACTTATCTCTGCTTTGATCTTTATTATTTCTTTCATGCTGTTATTTTTGGCATTAATTTTTAATTATTTCTATGTTCCTTGAAATACAAAATTAGAATATATTTGAGATCACGTTTTTTAAAATATTTATTTATTTATTATGTATACAATATTCTGTGTGTATGCCTGTAGGCCAGAAGAGGGCACCAGACCCCAGATGGTTGTGAGCCACCATGTGGTTGCTGGGAAATGAACTCAGGACCTTTGGAAGAGCAGGCAATGCTCTTAACCTCTGAGTCATCTCTCCAGCCCCAAAATCACATTTTTTGGTTTAGAAACTTAATGCCATAAACATCACTCTTAGTGCTTGCTGCCTGTACTATATTCCCACAGTTTTGTTATATTGGTCTTTTGCAGGGGTAGGGGCAATGGTGCTCCTGGCAATAAATGTTCTACTGCCCCTCTGATTTCTTCTTTGGTCTCCTGGTTGTTCAAAAGTATATAGTTTAGTTTCCACGCATTTGTGACTTTTGTTGTTTTTCCTGTGCTATTGACATCTATTCTTACTTCATTGTGTTTGATATTTGATGTAATTCAGTCATCTTGAATTTGTTAAGACCTGACTTGTCGCCATCCTAGAGAATGCTCCATGTGCAACAGAGAAGGATCTGTCTTACTGCTTTGTTCTATGTGGTAGCGCCATTTGAGACCTGCAATGCCATTCAATGAACTCTACCTGTTGATTTTCTGATGGTCTGTTCCACCCATTATTGAACATGTGTGGTCCCTTCCTTCAGGTTTGTCACTGCTCTCAAAAATCGAGATAGCTTACTTAAAATTGTCACATTGCCCTGGGGAATTACCTCTTTTGTGATTATCTAATGTTTCCCTTTGTCTTGAGTGAGGTGTGTTTGTTTGATGTTTTAATATTTTATTTAGTGGGGCACATATGCCATAATGTACATGTGGAGATCAGAGGGCAGAGCGTGGAGTCAGTTTTCTCTTTGCACTCAGTGAGTTCTGGGAATCACACTCAATCAAGCCGGCCAGCAAGCTCTGTTTCCTGCTGAGTCACCTCCTGGGCCCTCAAATGATGTGTTTTATTGAAATCTGCTTTGTCTCTCTGAGCATTTTCATCATCTTTGGCTACTACTATCTGCATGGACCCTCTTCTCACTTTTGCTTTAGGAGTTCAAGTATCTTGTCAATCACAGCCGATTCTTTAGTTCCAGCTGACCACACCCTGCAGATTCAAAGACCTGGTAGAATCTTTAAACTTCCCTCAGAAATGTCACAATCCAGGCCTCCATCGTCTGCAGTGCTGTCAAAATTCTTATTTTCTAAGCTCCCACACAACAACTCAATGAGTTCTTAACACTTGATGGCTTTTCCAGCCTCAAATTCCAAAGCTTTTCCACAATCCTCCGCAAAACAACATGGCTAGGTCTATCACAGCAATATCCCACTTCTGGTACCAAGTTGTCTTAATTAAGGTTACTATTGCTGTGATAAAATAACATGGCCAGAAACAACTTGAGAAGAAAGGGATTTATTTCACTCACAATATGTAACAGTTCATCATCAAAAGCAGTGAGGACAAGAACTCAAACAGGGCACGAACCTGGAGGCAGGAGTTGTTCACAGACCATGGAGGAATGCTGCTTACTGGCTTGCTTCCCATGGCTTTCTCAGACAACCTTCTTATAGAACCCAGTACCACCAGCCCAAAGATAGCTCCAGCCACCATAGCCTGGGCCCTCTACTCAATCACTAAGAAAATACTTTATACTTGGGTCTTATAGAGGCATTTTCTCCATTGTAGCTTTCTCCTTTCAGATAGCTCTAGCTTGTGACAAGTTGACATAAAACTAGTCAGAATAAAAGTGATTTGGCCACTAAGGTTACAGCGATATAGTTATTCCTCTGTATACACAAAATATCAGTTCCAAAATTTCCTTGAGGATACCAAAATTTGTAGATTCTCTTCTTTTATGTAAAATAGCATAGCCTCTATAGATAAAAGTTAAACTTTCTACAGGTTACCTATAAGGCCAAATGCAAAGTGAATGCTGTATAAACAGTAGTTATATTGCATTGTTTAGGGAATAAAAAAAACTTACGTACAATCAGAGCAGGCATATTAAAAATATTTTGAAGCCAGGCGTGGTGGCTCATACCTTTAATCCCAGCACTTGGGACACAGAGGTAGGTGGATTTCTTTGAATTCAATGTGTATATTAGGGAATTATGAAAATGTATGCATGATCAGTATTTTAAATTTTAAATCAGCAGGGATTTTTTTGTTTTGTTTTAAATCCATGGGTCATTGAGAATCCATGATATGAACAGCACATGATATGACGAACAGCTGTAATGTGCTGTGCCATCCGACCTTTACAAATGAGTCCCCTTTCTTATAGTAATGCTGCTGTTTGGTGTCCTTTCATTTCAAGTTGATGACCTCACTTTAGTATTTCTCTTCATACAAATCTAGGACTGAATTTTCTGAGCTCTTGAGTATCCTACAAAGTCATCCCCTCTCCCAGGTTTTGAAGAACATTTTTTTTGTCAGGAACAATAACTTTGGTTAGTCATTGTTTTCTATTAAAATTCCACTGATAATCTTATGAAAGTTGTTATGTATATGAAAAGCTATTTTCCTATCTTGCTTTCAAAATTCTTTTTCCCTTGACTTTGGGCCATTTGCTATACTGTGTCCTGTATCTACTTTTGTAGGTTCATATTACTTTAATTCTTTGGATTTCCTGGATCCAGATATGATTTACTTCCCCAAATTTAAGCATCTTGACATTGGTTCTTTGAATCAGCTTTCTCATACATTTTCTTCTCTGTATGGCAACATGCCCATAATGCCTATTATGACCCTCTTGACTAGAATATTTCAAACTTTTCATTACAGCTCCCTGGCAACCCTTTGCTTGCTCTCATCTGCTGTTGGCAGCTCTTTTAAATATTTTAGCCCCATCATTATATCACTTAGTTCTAAAATTTGTTTTTAATTCTGTCTTAAATGTCCAATATCTTTGTTGAAATTCTCACTATGTGGACTACTCTCTTGAGGTCTGTTTAGTTACTTTTCTATTGCTCTGAAGAGATACCATGACCAAGGCAATTTATAGAAGAAAGCATTTGATTGGGGCTTATGTACATTTTCAGACGGTGAGTCCAACACCTCATGATGGGGAACATGGAAGCAAATAAGCAAGCATGGTGCTGGAGCAGCAGCTGAGAACTACATGTTGAGAAAACAACCATGAGGCAGAGAGAGAGAGAGAGAGAGAGAGAGAGAGAGAGAGAGAGAGAGAGAGCTGAGTGAGAATGGGTATCATAGGCTTTTAAAACCCCAAAACCTATACTCAGTGGCACACCTCTTCCAGCCAAGCCATACCTCGTAATCCTTCCCAAACAACTCCACCAACTTGAAATCAAACATCAAATATATTAGTCTATAGAGACCATTCTCATTCAAACTACCACATTTAGTCATTGACCATTTGATGATTACTTTGAATTCTATATCAGACAATATATATATATACCCCCATTTTATTGGGATTGATACTGGAGCTCTATATTGTTCATTTGTTTGGATTGTGTCTCCTTTTTTCTTGACTCCAGAATGTATGCACATTCAGAAAACCTACCACTTCTCTGAGTCTTCATAAATAAGGTGTACATAGAAGAAGACCAAGGAAAAAAGCTATGACAGTTAAGTTAGTTCAGACAACTGTCTTTGTTCTCACAACCCATCAGCACTACAAGCACCATATTCTTGAGTAGCACCATAACCTTTGTCCAATCCTTTTCTCCACAAGAAGAAGCTAAGAACTGATTTTTACTTTGAATGTCTATGTTTCTTCCATGGAGAAGAATTGTGATGGTACCTATGCAATAGTTCAACTGCCGCATTTCTTTTCTGGAGCCCATGGAGGGCTAGCACATTATGGTTCTCATCAGTACCCAGAAGCAGGTGAGACAGAGGACAGCTTCATAGCAAATGGGAAAGTTAGATCCTGGGTGTGGAAACAATATCTCCTTAGAGAACAGCATAAACTGGAATCTTCTCTCAGTTGTCTGGCATTGTCCTGGAGATAAAGGTCTAGACATGGCATCCCTCGTTTCACTACCAACTTCAGTTTGGCTGCCTTTATGTTTATTCAGTGTACAGGGGCCTTTAAGTTACTTACTTGGCAAGCAGAATTCATCTACTTATTGTTATTGATTCATTGTGTCTATGAGGGTTGTTCAGAGAGTCTTACTCTACCATGTTGCTTTAGCCAATCCAAGATAGGCTTTTAAAATTCCTGGTAATATAAGACTAAAAGAAAAGTGGTAGGAAATAGGAAGGCATTTGGAGACACACACAGTAGAGGGGAAAGGCCCAATACATGTCTAATTGGATGTCAGGAAGGAGACAATGCAGAAACTATGAAAGATAATGAGTGTGATTACAGAATTGATTTTAAAAGGTATTAAAATTCTGTAGGTAGCAGAAAACTCAATAGTTTCTAAGAAAGATACACTAAAAAAATGAGTAAAACAAAAATCCATATTTCAATATATAATGATAATATATGATTAATTTTTATGTCAATTTTAAGAGCTATGAAACAATAGTTAATAGCTCTTTAACTATTAGTTATTTCTAATAAATTGTTATGCCTTTGGACATCCCTATGTATAATCCATTAATATTTAAGTTAGTTATTGATTCTGTGATAATTGAACCAAATATATCTGAGAAGAGTTTGGTTTTCTTGCCTTGCTTTCTAACATGGAAATCAAAACTCATGGCCAGACATAGTGGTTTAGTCTGTAATCCAAGCTCAAAGGAGGATGAGATAGAAGAGCTGTGTGTAGCATGGATTACAGTATGCTACACTTTCTCAGAAAGAAAAACAAAAACTCTCAAAGTCAGGTTGAATAGCTATAATTGATTTTTATATTGTGGGTCCAGGGAAGGAATATTATTGCTAATTTAATCAGTTGTGCAAAAGTGTCTTTAAATCACCTCATTTGCCTATTGTTAGTTCAAAGAAAGGTTGAAAAGAGGTAAAACCACTCAGAACAATATGTAAATGGACAAAAGAAAAACAAGTTCCGGACACCCATTGTTTTATATTCAGAGTGTATCGCTGAGAGCTTTTGACTGGGATTCTGAGTGTTCAGGTTTCTTGGATTATATCATAGTTGTGTTAACATTTTTAAGGGTTTTTATATATTCATTTTTTTAATATTCATGAAAGCATATATACTGAATAAATCACCATATCTGTTAGCATTCTCAATGATACCAATTAAAGGAAACACTTCAGCTTCATTATTCATTATTAAATAATTAAAGGGAATTAAATTCTCCCATATAGATAATACCCAACTACTGGAAGAAAGCAAAGCTTGCTTATTTTTACCTGTCCACTTAAGTAGCTAAAACCCCTAAAACTGTACTGATGATTACGTGAGCCTCTTCTCTGTGAGCACAGCCAGAAATGGAGAAAACACTACAACGGCCAGCCTTCTTTGGACGGTGTGTTTTCTTTTGCCCTTCACTAGGAAGACTCTGTGCAGTCAATGCACATGACCCTGACTTTTTCTTAACCTTGGTTCTCAGCTGTTCTCCATGCAATCAGGAAAGAAATGGTATTTAGCTTGTTCTTTCCAACTGAATATTTGTTAAATCATCACCGTGCTAGTGACTGCTGGTTTGAAACACGTTGTGGGAAAGTCTCATCATTTCTCCTGCAGGGTTGTAAGTCAGACAGTGAGTTGGTGAGTCAAAGAGGAAACCTAAGCTAACGTGGACTTACACAGTATGAAGAGTGTTCTACATGCCAAGCTGAATATGTCATCAGTGACCAGATGACAATAACACAAGCTGTGACTGCAGCAGTGACCCTAAAGGGCACCATTGCCCATCATTGTCAGCAACAAGAAGAAAGACAGTGTTGCAGGTGGACTGAGGAAGCAAAACACCAAGGGAAAGAGAGGGAACAATTTTAAAACATACTTGGAAAATAACAAGAAAAGTAGAATACTGATTTTTTTTATCTTACTGTAATCTTAGAATTCAATATACATAATTGTTCAATAAGAAATAATCAATCAAAATTATTTTTATGACTCTTACTGAAAACAAAAAAGAAAGGTGCATATCCTATTTTAAAAATGAAAATTCCATTCATGGGAGAAGAATGTCTTGATGAGCCCCAATTTTGTATAGATGCCCGACTTCTAAGATTGGCCAGTTAATCAGAGAAGAAGAAAGAAACACAGTATTATTGCTTTCTGGTGAGTAACAGGAAGCCATAGTTGCTTTAGGAATCAGCAAGGTTTCTACTCTGAGGTAAGTGAGGGGCCTGCTCTAGGTAGGAGCCAACTTCGGCAGATTCTACTGTTTGTTTTTGTTCTGAAGTTCAGGATGAAATGGGTACTGTAAACAGCAGGTAAAACCACCACATCAGTGAAGGTAATCCACATTAGCATCTTGCTCCATCAGGCTGTCCATAGGAAGGTTTTCAAAAATGTAACTTAAAAATTGTTTTCTATCTTGTAGACATTTCCCTTTTCTGGCCATACAGTCTTTTGTTACCTTTCTTTCTGTCCGTAGGTTTCTCCATAACAATCTATTGGTGAAAAACCATTTTTTGTCATAAAAATGTAAATCAAACAGAAAAAGAAAGGCCACGGGATGGTACATGACATTTCTTTGAGAGTCGATGGCTTCCTTTTCTTTTCCTTCTACTATCTAGATTTTTCTCTCATTCCTCATCTGTCCCTACAGTGTCCTGAGCCTTCCTATCTGCTTTTTCCTCACTCTCTGCCTCTGGTGTGGGTTCAGGAAACTCATATCATCCTTCACCTCCTGCTCTTCATCATCCCTCTCTCAGACACACACACAAACTCACACTCTCAGACATGCATGCATGCATCTTCCTCGTATGTCCAGTGCAGTCCCAAATTCCAACATAGGTACTTCATTCCCTGCAGTGTAGCAGACCTCCCTGTAAGAACAAACTCTCCTGGAATTATTCTAAATCAGGATGCTTTCTAAACAGTATAAATCAATTTTCCAACTCTTTAAGAGGTATCTTGAGTGGGAGTTGATACTAAGATGTTGCACTCTAGCTGAGGAAGGGTTGGATGCAAGGATTGTCAGGTGGCCTTCACGCTTCCCATCTGGTGTTCAAATGCAGTCATTGTCTTATACTATTTTCACATCTGGTAAAAAGACATATCACCAGTATTTCTAGTGCATATTTTGAGTTTATCTTCCCAGTGTTTCTTCCTCTCCATTTCACTCAGTGGCATGTTGAGGATTGATTGATTACTTGGTGTTTATGGTAGCCTCCCTCCGTGGTTTCCCTAATGCCTGAAAAATGTTGGTTCTTTCTCAAATCTAAAATCACTTCATCCATTCTTATTATGATGTTTATTAAATAGCCCTAGTTTGTTTGTTTGTTTGTTTGTTTTAATTCTGAGAGGTCACTACTAAAGATAGTCTAGCCTTTAAAAGAAATCTTAGATTTTTTTTTCCTGCTATTTAAAGCAGATAGAGTTGTTGTCCACAAGAAATCATTTGGGAGATGGAGGCCCCCAGGTGAGACCTACTATATGGTACAACTAATATTTTCTCATTGATACTTGGGGTGGTTTGGTGGGCAGCTTGTGCTGTTTGGGGTACTCTCAGACTAACCTGGTCAACCCATGATTTCCGTGGGGTTCCTTTCCTGCTGGCTAAAGGTCAGTAGTGAGTAGTTGGGCTGTGTTTACTGCTGAGCACCCAGCTCTGCTGCTCTGAGAACAAACTACATTTTAAAGGAGTGGAGAGCCACCTCAGACCCCGAGAGTGTAGTTTGCATTCTGTGTGGATATCTATGAAGAAAAGTTACTTCCTCTTGGGTTTGTTCCTGCAGTCACTCCTGGAAGCCCGGCTAGCTCTTCTCCGTCTCTCTAGTGCTTGGAATTCAAGATTTCAGGGCAATGGTAGATGGCTCTGTATTTCCTGAGACTCCCTGAGCCTGCCCCATGGACATCCCAGGAATCACATCCATTTCCATGTGCACAGATTTCTTTCGTTCAAATGACCTGACAACTGGTATACCACAAGGAAATTGGCATGCAGGAAAGCCAGGGCCTTACCCAAATTCTGTCCATACCACAAAGCTCCCATAATGCACTGCTTATTCAACAGCTACTTTCTCTCTCTCTCTCTCTCTCTCTCTCTCTCTCTCTCTCTCTCACTCACTCACTCTCTTTCTCTCACTTGCTCTCTCTTCTCTGTCTGCAGAATAATAATCTCTACTTACTGTAGAAACTAAGTGGTGTGATACTATAGATCCCTTAATGGTATTACAGTGTCAGGAAAAAGCACTAAAATAAGCCAATTTAAATATAAATAAAGTCTGATTATTCTCATTCTTTTGAAATATTGAAGCATGTGGCCTGTAAAAGCTCTTTGGTCAATCCTGGATAAGAAATTACCCATTTCATGAAACAACGTTTTTATGTATCTAGAAAATTGGCCATTGCAAATATTGAGAGACAACCCTCATGATAGTTACAGATAGCGTTTGGCATCAGGGTACAGACCTAGTGACTTGCAACCATCGCTCCTGTAGAAATATTTGTATCCCTAATGCCAAGGCCCAAGTAAACTGCAATACTAAAACAGCAACAGTCACTCTGAAAATTGGGACTTGGACCTGAGTGCACATGGCTTTCAGCTAGAATGTTCTGTGTATCCAGGTTTATCAAAGCACATGACTGATCACATCTGAGCTACTTCGGATGAGCTCCTGTCGCTACCAAAATACTTCTAATCAAAGCGTCCTGATTTCCAAGGCTTCATTTTTCCTCTGCCATTTTTTCAATATTTATTTATTTAGCTATTTAATGCATTTGTGTGTGTGCTTGCCCACACATGCTCAGGTGTGGCTGTGGAAGTCAGAGGACCATTCCTGGGTTTTCTCCTTCAATCTTGCTGAGATAGGGTAGGAGTTCTCATTTCTGCTGCTGTACCGCATAGTCTGGCCTAGCTAGCCTGAAGGCTCCCAGACGGTTCTCCAGTGTCTGACTCCCATCTCGCTCTAAGAATGATGGGTTCACAGGTGCTTGCTACTGCATCTGGCTTTCTCATGTGGGTTCTGGGACTCATCCTCTGACCATCAGTGCTTTTATCTGCTGAGCCATCTTGCTGGGCTCCCTCCTCTTTTATTTATTTATTTTTTTGGATGGTGTCTAATAGGTGTGTCTGGTCTAGAGAAATCTCAGTAAAATGAGGGAAAAGAGCAGGTCCACAGAGCCTGGTGACACCAAAAGCACTTCGCTTAGTCTGTTTTTGCAACACTAAGCCAATGTTTGTCTTTGGTTTATTTTAGGGATAGAAGGAAAAGAAGGGACATAGTGTCCTTGGCATGACTAGTATTGTTTAGAGGTACATCTGTTTTCACAAGTCATTAATGGATTCTCCCGAAAATAGTCAGTCCTTTCTCAAACAGGTCAGCAGTCCTGATTAGAATCTGCCTCAGTCATCCATGAAACTAGATATATCCCTTGTGATTTATTATTTCTATGAAACATCACTAATTACCATTAAGAAGAAAGGCTCATCTCAAATTTAAGATTCTAAAAGAAAGAACAATTGAACTTCTTTCAGCTTTGCACAGTGATTTCAACGAGGCTGAGAATATTTGACTTAATGTGTAAATAAAAAGTATTTCTAAGCAGCACATTAGCCTGGTATGTATATTTGGAGTATGGACAGGGTCTTCAAGGAGCAGCTTGTTCTTTGAGGCAAGCAAATTAAACATTCCTACAATCTTACGGCACTAATAGCTTAGCAAATTCATTCTTCATGTGCAAAACACAATGGTTGCCTTTATCTTAAGATCTGTCAATTATTTTTTAGCAAGTGCAGCCTGAATTACAGAGATTATAGTATTGGGGATCGATATGACAGTGATTAGGGAGAAAATTCTGTCTTAAAGTTTTCTATATATTTCTTAGGGTTTCATATTTCAGCTGAATACGAAGCTATCTTTTAAGAGACTGGGGAAATAACTGTGTTGTGAATGAGCTGAAGTTTCTCCTGTATGTTTGATAATGCTATGAAATTTATTCCATGCTTTTAATTCAAAAACAGACAATGGTTAAAGCAAATACATTGTGACAGGATGTTCAGTGCCCAGATCATCCCTCCTGATTATTTATTTGCTGTTCATAAAGGCTAAAGGCAAGGATGGAGAGCCCAGGCTAGGATTTTAAATAGAGATCTTAGATAGCTGCTATAATGTCAAGTTTGCAAGAATGTCTAATGAGGATGTGGCATGTAAGTGTCAACAAACAACCAAGGTAGAAATTTTGTTCATGTTCTATAAGAGACAGACAAAAGCTGGGATGAGAGGCTAGGCACAACACTGGGGCTAGCTCCTGCTGAGAACCTTGAGACAGCCTGACTCAGCCAGACATTCGCATCCTAACAGAACTCCTTCCTGGTGTTTTCCTGTGCTTCTGTAGACCAGTGCTTTCACTTCATGTGCTTCCTGTAGACCAGTGCTTTCACTTCATGTGCTTCCTGTAGACTAGTGCTTTCACTTCCTGTGCTTCCTGTAGACCAATGTTTTCACTTCCAGTGCTTCCTGTAGACCAATGTTTTCACTTCCAGTGCTTCCTGTACACTAGTGCTTTCACTTCCAGTGCTTCCTGTGGACCAGTGCTTTCACTTCCAGTGCTTCCTGTGGACCAGTGCTTTCGCTTCCAGTGCTTCCTGTTAGACCAGTGCTTTCACTTCCAGTGCTTCCTGTAGGCTATGCTTTCACTTCCTGTCATTTCTTTAAGAGTTAGAAATAAGTCTTTATTCAAAATTCTGATCTACCAAGTTAGTGTTTTCTACCAACATGAGGAAGCAGAGGCCTTC
Organism: Ondatra zibethicus; assembly: GCA_004026605.1. Taxonomy (NCBI): domain Eukaryota; kingdom Metazoa; phylum Chordata; class Mammalia; order Rodentia; family Cricetidae; genus Ondatra; species Ondatra zibethicus. Next base: position 24,006 of record PVIU01025255.1, read on the forward strand.
ACAGGCTTCACAACCTTTTGTTTAGGTGCTGCTTCTGTAGGGACCTTGGCAGCAGCCATTG
>PVIU01025256.1:0-24086 GCA_004026605.1 Ondatra zibethicus
GCTGCCTTCAGGCCCCATTCATGCTGAGCTCCACACAGGATTAGTATCTAGGATAAGACCAACAGGTTACCCCACAATCTATAATCATCTTGTTGTCCTCTGGTCACTTGTCCATAGTCTGTCTCCATTCTGAGGTAGTTTTGAGCTGGTCAGTTTCAGAGTCAGGTCTGGAACAGCTGTCCCAGTCCATCCCTGGCTTGGGTCCACAGCAGCCTTGGTGTGGGTACAGTGTCTCTATTGACTGCTCGAGGCCTGCAATCTCAGGGGCTGAGGGAGTGAACAGTTCTGTGCAGTGTGAGCCACATCTTTGAAGAACCACTGTAGGCAGGTGTTTCACACTCTGTGAGGCCCTTCGAGCCCTTGGGGAAGTGGTAGAGGCAGATAGCCACACATGATCTCAAAAGGAGAGCAGCCATATTTGAAGGGCATGCAATGCTCACTAAACAGACAAGTGGCAGAGTTTCTGCCAAGGGAGGTCTGTTTCTTGGCAATGTTTGGCCGGTGCTGTTTTAAAGTCCTATTCATTCCCTCAGCGGCTCTGATGACTGGGGATGGTAGCATGTGTGCAACTTCCAAGTAAACTGTGTGTGGAGGAAAAGCTTCCACCCGGCGTGCAAAAGTGCACATCACAACCGCATGCATTGGTAAGGTCCACTTCCACTTCCAGATGTTCCGATGAAAGACCCCTACACTTATAGCCCAGGCTTAGCTATAGTAATGCCATTTTGCAAGGTTGTAAAAATAAACTCATATAGGATCAGAACTAGACCAGAACAGAAAGTATGCAACAGGATGTCTGTGGTCAGACTCCAGGCCAACTGCCCAAGTTCCAGGAAGATAAGGAGGAACGGAAAGCCCCCTCCAACTGTCCTCCTCCTAGAATAGCTGACTTGTGGTTTCTCAGTATCAGGCAGAAAACCAAGAGACTGCCCCTCACCCTGACTCAGTGCTCCCCTTTTGAACGAGCCAATCCAACCCCTGTAACCATGCATCTGCTTCTGTACCCCCGCTTCTGCCACCCCTTACCCTATAAAAAGCCACTCTGAGCAGAGCTCGGCGCGCTCAGCTCTTGAACAGGCTGCAGCGTCCGGGAGCGCTCACGAAATAAAGAACCTCTTGCTGATTGCAACCAGTGGCCTTGGCTTGTTCTGTGGGAGTCTGGGGGCTCAGGTGGAAGTACACCCATTTGGGGGTCTTTCACTGATGTATAGGACCACTGTTTCTGTGTCAGTGTGGGGCCTCGGGTCCCGGCTTGAGGTTGTTCCAAGCACATTGCAGATAGGCTTTGCTTGCTTCCGTCAATGCTGGCAACCTGGGGATCACCACATATCTTTGCAACAATTTCTGTAGGGCACTTTTTCCATATGTGTTGTTTCATGAGCTTGTGGGACTAGGCTGGGAGCTGTCATTTCAGGAATCAGTCCTTTAAGTCCGGCTATGAGGAGAAAATCTCTTTTTAAATATCTCAGCCATCACGGAAGGGCTCTCCCTCCTCTTTAGGTACCTATGTGGCTGGATAACACAGCCGCCATTTTCTTGGGCGATGGGAAGGGCCTGACATTTCCCTGAGTGCAATTCCATTGGAATAGGGTCATCACTGGAACACAGCAAATCAGCTTTTGGAAGAGCTGGTTGGCCCAATGAGGTTGGTAAGCATAGCATTGGGGTGGGTGTGGTTGGTGGGATGCGATCAGGTGACCTTGTCACTGCCTCGTAGCTGTGTGGGGCTGGCAATTGGAGCTGGTATAAAGGAGGCGTGGATTTCATCCTCTGGAGAAGCTGATGGGGCTGCTCTCTTGGTGTTTGCAGGCTTAACAGTCTTTTCAGCCAATATGGTCTCGGGCTGAGAAGGTTCTGGTAGTGACGCCATCCCTGAGGGTCTTGGGCTGATAGACAGCATGAATCAATACATGGGAACTGGTCTGGGAGGCCAGGCAGTCCCATATGGACCTCTCAGGCCCTGTTAATCAGAGTCAAATCTAGAATGATGTCAAAGGGAGTCTGACCAGTTTCACAGACAGTCTTTGATTTGGAGGACTTACCACTGCCTGACCGAAATTCCTCAGGCAGTGGTAAGTCCTCTTTTAAAGTTGTCAAGTGTGATCTGTAGGACTATGAGTGTCTCACATTGGGACTTTGTGACAAGTGCTTTTATCCCATCTCAATGGTCCACTCTCCTCTTCTTTGATTATGATATTTTGAGTTTTAAGTTAGAAATGGATCCCTATATAGCTGTAGAAAACCGAATTACTGCTCCTCCTGCCCCCACCTCCCTCCCAAGTGCTGGGATCACAGGCATGTACCACCATGCCCAGTCCCCTTCCTTGACATTGACATTACCATGTGATCAAACACTGAACAGCTGAATAGTGATGCAGCCTATGGGAGGTGAGTTACCCCCAAGTCCCTGATGTGTTGATAGGGCTGAGAGTCATGAGAACCACAAAGATGCTGGTTCCCCTTTAGTACAGGGGAGCAGCAGTTTTGAGAAAGTCAAGGCTTTGGAGTTCCTAATTTAGGTCTAATAAGGCAGTTATTAAGGTCATTATTACAATGAATATGTCTTTACCTTTTCAAATTGTATTTTTAAGGCATCGAAAATCCTAGGGAACAAGAGAGTAAAAGACAGGAGATGTGAGGGGTGATCTCACAGCACATGAGATTCCCTTGCTGCCATCTTTCTCTGCCTTTGGCACCCAAGGAGAGTGGGCATTATGAACCCCATCCGTCAGATCCTTTTCCTTCTGCTTCTGTTTGGATTGAGCCACTGGTGACACCGTAGGGTTCTGGAAGGGAGGAGGAGAGGGATCTGGGTTTCTTTCTTTCTTTCTTCCTTTTTAAATTCTCCTATTGTAAGATGGGAGATCTTTCGGCCTCCTACTGTCTTCCTCAATTTCTTCAGTGTTTTAACGTTTTCATTGTAGGGGTCTTTTACTTCCTTAGTTAGGTTTATTCCAAGCTAGGTAGCAGCCACCTTCTCTTCCTCTTCCCCACTAGGTCTGGGATTTTTTCTTTTCTTTTAAAGATTTATTTATTTACGGATGAGTGCTCGGCCTGCAATACACCTGCAGGCCAGAAGAGGGCATCATATGCCATTACAGATGGTTGTGAGCCACCATGTGGGTATTGGGACTTGAACTCAGGACCTCTGGAAGAGCAGCCAGGACTCTGAGCTATCTCTGGGTTTCTTGTTCCCTACATTTTTTCTGTGAGGCTGTTGCCCTGGCAACGCTTTCCTACCTGCCTGGTTGTTCTCTTCTGTTACTGCAGCCAGGGCTCTGCCCCCATGCCTCACAGCTGGTGGCCATTGTGCTGCCTGGCTACTGTTTCTTATGGTGATTCTGTGGGCACTGACGTTTCTCCTCAACCTGCATGTTCTTGTAAACAGTCCCCTCCTGAGGCATTCCTCTTCTGTTTCTTCCCAGAGTCTTGAGAAATACACAACAGAAAGTGTTTGAAAAGGCAACAGAGTCGTGAAAGCTGCTTTATAGCCGCTCACCCCGGGGAAGCAATAGCTGCACATCTTCCTACTTCTTTAGAGAATGCAACAGGTAGCCATCTTCACGGCAGCAGATCTGGATGGTGGCAATGGAGGGATTTGCATGAGAAGATCTGGGTAAGCCCACTTAGAACACCACAAAGGGCTCTGATAACACACAGCGCTCAGAAGGCAGTGTCTGTGTCCTGCCTGCCCCCTGGTGGAAGCACCATGACTTTCTTTCTTTCTTTCTTTCTTTCTTTCTTTCTTTCTTTCTTTCTTTCTTTCTTTCTTTCTTTCTTTCTTTCTTTGTGGCTATTGTGAAGGGTGTTGATTCTCTGATTTCTTCCCCAGCCCTTTTATTATCTGTGTACAGGAGGGCTACTGAGTTTTTTGAGTTAATCTTGTATCCTGCTACATTACTGAAAGTGTTTATGAGTTGTAGAAGTTCTTTGGTAGAATTTTTGGGGTCGCTTATGTAAACTATCATATCATCAGCAAACAGTGAGAGTTTGACTTCTTCTTTTCCAATTTGTATCCCCTTGATCTCCTTTTGGTGTCTTATTGCTCTAGCTAGGACCTCAAGAACTATATTGAATAGGTATGGAGAGAGTGGACAACCTTGTCTTGTTCCTGATTTCCGTGGAATCGCTGGGACTTTCCATTTAGTTTGATGTTGGCTGTTGGCTTGCTGTATATTGCCTTAATTATGTTTAGGTATGTTCCTTGTATCCCTGCTCTCTCTAAGACCTTTATCATGAAGGGATGTTGTATTTTGTCAAAAGCTTTTTCGGCATCTAATGAGATGATCATGTGGTTTTTATCTTTCAGCTTGTTTATATGGTGGATTATGTTGACAGATTTTTGTATGTTGAACCATCCCTGCATGGTGTTCCAGATTTCCTGGATGTTTTGTGTTAAGAATTTGTTGGATTTGCTGTTTTCTTTGATTAATGAGTCTATTTCCTCTATAGTATCTTTAGCGCCCGAGATTCTTTCTTCTATCTCTTGTATTCTGTTGGTTATACTTGTCTCTGTAGTTCCTGTTCCTTTACCCAGATTTTCCATATCCAGCCATCCCTCGGTTTGTATTTTCTTTATTACCTCTATTTCGGTCTTCAAGTCTTGAACTGTTTCCTTTACCTGTTTGATTGCATTTTCTTGGGTATCTTTGAGGGATTTATTAATTTCTTCTAACTTTTTGTTTGTCTTCTCTTCCATTTCTTTAAGGGAGTTTTTCACTTCCTGTTTAAGGGTCTCCATCATTCTCATAATGTTATGTTAAAGTCGATTTCTTCTACTTCTTCTGGGTTAGGATGTTCAAGTCTTCCTGTTGCATGTTCCCTGGATTCTGGTGTTACTATGTTGCTTTTCAGGATGTTGGAGGAATTCTTGAATTGGCGTCTGCCCATCTCTTCCTTCAAATGAGGCCAGCAGAGTCTTGGCGTCTTGGTCCAATCTTTGCTGTGACTGACTGTGTACTTTGGAGTTTTTCTTGGTCTGTCCTCTCTTAGGTCCCCTCAGCACTGGAGCAGGCTCTCAGATCCCCTCTGCCCTGAAGCAGGCTGTGTTGGGGGATCCAAGGATCTCTCAGGCGGGCTTGTGGGCAGGGAGGAATGGGGCCAGCAGCAGGGAGCTCACCCCACTGGATGGCCAGAAAAGCTTAGGGAATTGGAGGGGGCCTGGATTCAGTCCCCCCCGGACTGTCTGGCTGTGTGGCCACTTACTTACCTCTCTATATACCCTCAGCACAGGAGCAGGGTCTCTTGCAGGGTTCTAAGGACCTTGCAGACAAAAAGGCTGGCTTGGGGTGGGATGGGAGAAAAAAAAGCTGAACTTTCCTCTTAATACTGCTTTCATTGTGTCCCATAAATTTGGATATATTGTGTGGTCATTTTCATTGAATTTTAGGAAGTCTTTAATTTCTCCCTTCATTTCTTCCTTGACCCATTGATGATTCAGGTGAGCATTGTTTAATTTCCATGTATTTGTGGGTTTTCTGGAATTAGTATTGCTGTTGACTTCTAGTTTTATACAATGGTGATCTGATAAGGTACATTGGGTTATTCCAATTTTCTTGTATTTGTTGAGGTTTGTTTTGTTTTGTTACAGAGTATGTGGTGAATTTTTGAGAAGGTTCCATGAAGTGCTGAGAAGGTATATATTTTTCTGTTTGGATGGAATAGTCTGTAGATGTCACTACACCTGTTAGTTCTCTTATTTCTCTGTTAATTTTTTGTCTGATTGACCTGTTCAGTGATGAGAGGGGAGTGTTGAAGTCTCCCACTATTAGTATGTGGGTTTTAATATATGATTTAAGCTTTAGAAGTGTTTCTTTGACATATGAGGGTTTCCTTGTATTTGGGACATAGATGTTCAGTATTGAAATTTCCTCTTGATGGATTTTTCCTGTGACTAATATGAAATGACCTTCTTTGTCTCTTTTGATTGATTTTAGCTTGAAGTCTATTTTGTTAGATATTAGGATAGCTACACCCACTTGTTTCTTAGGTCCATTTAATTGATATTTTTTTCTCAACCCTTTACTCTGAGGCGATGTCTGTCTTTGAGGTTGAGATGCATTTCTTGTATGCAGAAGAAGGATGGATTCTGTGTTCATATCCAATTTGTTAGCCTGTGCCTTTTTATAGGTGAGTTGAGTCCATTTACATTAAAGAATATTAATGACCAGTGGTTGATATCTTCTGTTAATTTAGTTTTCAACATTGGTGATGTTAATTTGTGCATTTTTTTCCTTTGGGATTTGCTGCTATGAGATCATCAATTGTGTGTGTTTTTGTTGGTGTAGCCATCTTCCTTGGGTTGGAGTTTTCCTTCTAGTATTTTGTGTAGGGCTGGGTTTGTGGCTAGGTATTGGTGAAATCTAGATTTGTCATGGAATATCTTGTTTTGTCCTTCTATGGTGATTGACAGTTTTGCTGGGTATAGTAGTCTGGGCTGGTATTTGTGGTCTCAATGTCTGTATAATGCTTGACCATGACCTTCTGGCTTTCATTGTCTCCAATGAGAAGTCAGGTTTAATTCTGATAGGTCTACCTTTATATGTTACTTGGCCTTTTTCCTTTGCAGCTCTTAATATTCTTTCTTTACTCTATATGTTTAGTGTTTTGATTATTATGTGGCAAGAGGACTTTTTTTTGGATCCAGTCTATTCGGTGTTTTATAAGCTTCTTGTATCTTCATAGGCATATCTTTCTTTAGGTAGGGAAAGTTTTCTTCTATGATTTTGTTAAATAAATTTTCTGTGCCTTTGAGTTGAACTTCTATTTCTTCTATACTTATTAGTCTAAGATTTGGCCTTTTCATGGTGTCCCATATTTCCTGGATATTTTGGGTTAATCTTTTGTTAGATTTAATGTTTTCTTTAACTGGTGAGTCTATTTCCTCTATTGTATCTTCATTGCTTGAGATTCTCTCTTCTGTTTCTTGCTTGCGTTTGTGGTTCCTGATCTTTTTCTCATGATTTCTGTTTCTATAATTCCTTTGGCTTGTGGTTTTTTTTTTATTGTTTCTATTTCACTTTTCAAGTCCTGAATAGTATCTTTCATATGTTTGATTTCTTTTTCTTGGTTTTCTTTAAGTGATTTCCTGATGTCTTCCATTTTTTTGTTTGTCTTTTCCTCAATTTCTTTAAGGGAATTTTTCATTTCATCTTTAAGAATTTCAAACATTCTCTTGAAGTTATTTTTTAGGTAATTTCCTTCTGGTTCATCCATATTTGGTTGTTCAGGTCTTGCTGTTGTAAGGTCTTTAGGTTTTAATGGTGTTGTGCTGCTCTTTGTGGTGCAGTGTGTGATCTTACCTTTCCTATTTATCTTTTCCTCTAAATGTGTGGTTGGGGCTGTCTAAGATTCTGTTGAATAATCTTCTAGGTGCCAGTGAATCCAAGCTCAGATGGTTTTTCCTTGTGGTACAGTCAGTGTCACAGTTCTAGTTACCCTGTTGGTTACTTGGTGTTCCTGGAGATAACTCAGCACTCCTATGCTTTTCTCTGCTCCCTTGCAGTTTGCTGTCTCAGGCCTACTTTGGCCTAGGTTGTTGGCTTTGCCCTATTTCTGTAAATCTTGGTCTGGATCACTTCCTGCTGAAGTCCCTTGCTTGGAGTTGGACCTGTTTTGGTGGCAATTGCTGACTCTGGATCTGGTTGCTGGCTCAATCCTGATCTGTCAGTGTCCTGGGACCGGGTTGGCTCTGGGGACTGGATTTGCTCCTGGCTTCTGGTGCCAATGGAGCTTGTTCGCTCTTTGTCTTACGTAGCTAGTTCTGTCCCACTCCAGTTCTGGTGGAGATCGCTGAGTCTGGGTCAGGTCCCTGGCTCAATCTTGGACCTCCAGTGTCCTGGGACTGGGTTTGCCTCAGGGATGTTCCTGGCTTCTGCTCCTGGTGGAGCTTGTTTCCTCAGGCCCTCTCTGTCCTAGGCAGCTCTTTCAGAGCCACTCCTGTGGAATTTGTTGCCTAAGGTGGAGTTCCTTGCCTCAGGGCAAATGTGGCCTAGGTTATAGGCTTTGACCTGTATCTGTAATTTCTGGACTAGATTCCCTCCTGCAGAAGTTTCTGGGTTGAAGTTGGACCCAGAAAGGTTTCTGGCTCCAGTCTATTGCCTTGGAGGTCCCAGGCTCGGGTGTGCCTGGACCACAGAGTACCTGCTTACTTCTTCAGAAGTCCCAGCCTCATACAGAGGTTCCGGGTTCCTGACTATTCCCTTTGATATCCCAAACCAATGCCCGAACCCACAGAGGACCTGGCTCAGGCCTACTCTTTCTGAGGTCCCAGACTTGTTCCTGGCCCTGTTGAGATTCTGGTTCCTGCCTATTTCCTCAGAGGTCCCAGGTTCACTCACGGCCAGACTGGTAGAGGTCCTGGCTCAGGCCTAGTTCCTGGGAGGTCCTAGACTCATGCCCAGACCCACCAGGGTACTGACTTAGGTCTACTCCCTGGAAGGTCCCAGATTTACATCTGGACCCTCTGCAGTCTCTGGTTCTGGCTCACTCACTCAGCGGTTATTCCCCTGTATCTGTTCCGGTGGAGATCGCTGACTTTGGACCTGGTTGCTGGCTCAATCCTGATCCGCCAGTGTCCTGGGACCGGGTTGGCTCCCGGGGACTGGGTTGGCTCTGGGGGACTGGGTTGGCTCTGGGGGACTGGGTTGGCTCCCGGGGACCGGGTTGGCTCCTGGGGACCGGGTTGGCTCCCGGCTTCTGGTTCTGGTGGAGCTTGTTCGCTCTCTGTCCTAGGCAGCTGGTTCTGTCCCACTCTGGTTCTGGTGGAGATCGCCAACTCTGGGTCAGGTCTCTGGCTCAACTTGGACCGCCAGTGTCCCGGTACTGGGTTGGCTTCTGGAATTGGATTTGCTCCTGGCTTCTGCTCACCAATTTTATTTTTTTGAGACAGAATCTCACTATTTATTCTTCACTGACCTGGAATTTGTGTGTAGGCCAGACTGGCCTTGACCTCAGACATTCTCTTCCCTTTGCCTCCTGAGTGCTGGGATTAAAGACAGGTACCACCATGCCCAACCCTCACCTATTCTTATTTCTCTCATTATTATTATTAACTCCAAATAGCAACTTATTTTATTGTTCACTTATTTCTGTGGTAGTGGGGAATTGAACCTAGGACCCCACATTTGTGAAGTAAATGTCTAACAAGTCCCTTTTATTTGCTTTTAATTTATTACTATGAAGAAAAGGATCAGTTTGCTTCCCTTATGAAATATAAAGGGTTCAGCATACAGAGCATATTCTTCTTTCTCCTTCTTCCACTTGAGAGAATTTGTAATTCATTTATTTTTATGTGGTGTAGATACATAAAGTTGTAAATCTTTGATTCTGTCCTTCCTGCTACAAGTAGTCTAATATTATTGCTAGTTTTGGATACTGTTTAAAAAGTTGTATCCTCCTACCCTTCTGAGAGCTCATGTGACTGGCACTTGGTTACCATGGTGATAGACCCTGTGGAACTTTACAAAGGGCAGCCCAATGGGACATTGTTATGTGCTCTGGGAATCCCATTCTCAGGAAGTCCCTGAAGTTCTTGAAGCATAGTTGTTACAGAAGGATCAAGCCTGGCCCTACCCGTGACTTAGGGATTTCTGGCTGGATAAGGAATCGTTCCTCCATGTGTACTCCAATCATGCACCGTGAGACTCATCCCAGAGCCTGACTGATGCTTGAACTTGTAGTTTCCAGAACTGTGATCTAGATTAAGATCTCTAGTTCATTAAGGAGGCCATGTCAAGCAATGAAAATCTGACAAATAAATAACCACACTCAGAAGATTTCTTCAGTGGACAAATTCAGCAAATACACAATAAAGACCTTGTTATGGACTTAACTGTGTCCGTCCAGTAGTTGTATGTGGAAATCTCAGTCCCCCTTATCTCAGACTGTGACCACTTAGGGTAGGTCATATCCAGGGTGCGATGGGGATAAGAACGGGTGATGGGAAGTGGACACAATTAAAGTCCAATGTATGCATGAAATTGTTGTTGTGTGACAGATCCTTCCTGAGGAGTTGAAACACCCACATCTACTCTCTCCAGGTAGGGAGTAGATGACAGAGCACAGTACAGATGCCACTGAAGTACCAAAGTCCAGCTTGGTGAACCAATGACTTTTGTTGGGATTCCTTACAAGAATATGGATGAAGGGTTACTTACAGAAGCAGAAAGGACTCAAATGACAGCTGCATCTCCAAAACCCACCCTAGTATGGGTGACAGTTTACAAAATTTGGGATGCTGGAATGTATTGCACAACTGCAGGAATCTCCACAAGTGGGAGTGTCCTATCCAGGTGCCCCAGGAGGTCTGAGCCTCTTCCAGGCAGATGGTCTGGACTCAGAGACTTCTTTGTTTCTTGGCTTGCCGGACAGTAGTTCTCAGCAGTCGTTACTGTTTATATCTTCTTGGGGAGGCAAGGGGCCTTGTGGATCTGATCAGCTTCCTGGACTTCCTGAAGCTAGTTTGAAACTTTTGCTCACTTTCTTTCTTTTTACAAAATATTTATCTGTACACCTGTTTGTTATTTATTTATTTTAGGAGTAAGATTTGAGACAGAGATTTAAGACCCCTCTGTAGAGACCTGGCTGCCCTAGAACTTGTTATGGAGACCAAGGAGGCCTTGAACTCATAGTGATCTATCTACTTCTATCTCCCAAGTACTAAAGGCTTATGCCACCAGGCTGGCCTACTTTCTTTCTTAATGAGCTTCCGTGAAGGATAGAGAGTTTGAATCTCTAGGAAAATGCTATACAACAACTGTGGAAGAATAAAATAAGAAGCACAATAAAAAGAAGAAATGATTAGGTCAGAGAGACTGAAGTTGGTCCATGTGAAGAAGGTCCCATTTATGAGCTACAGAAAGAAGGCTCATAAGAAACAGGCATGAGCTTGCTGTGCTCCTCACAGAATGGCTAAATTACTCTGGAAGGGTTTGGAGAAAGCTGAGTTTTCACACACTGCCAATAGGAAAGGAACACAGTTTAGCGCTATGGAAAGTACTTTTGCATTTCCTGGAAAATTAAACATGTACTTGGTATTCTACCCAATGCTGCACTGTGGCACATATCCCAGGAAATGGAAAACGATGTTCACTTAAAAATCTGTACAGGCACTCTGAACTCATCTTTATTTATAATAGCTAGTCTGGAAACAATCCCAACACCCTCTCGCTTGTGACATGTGGAAAAACCTATGTGATCTTATTGTAGAGTCTTGCTCTATCATTAAAACAAGTCAGCAATGGACTATTGGTGCACACTACAACTTGGATGACTCCATATTACTGAGAAGAAAAAGACAAACTCCAAGTTAGTATTTGAGTCCATTCACATAACACTTCTGAGATAATGAATTCTAAAGTGGGCCTGGGAAGATAGCTCACCCAGGAAAGTGCTTGTTTGCAAACCTGAAGACCATGTGTGATGCTTACTGTTTATTGTCGGTCTGATAGGATCTAGAGCCACCTAGAAGACAAGGGGTTACCTGGGTTAGACTAGTCTCTGGGAACCTCTGTGAGGGATTATCTAGATTACCTTAAGTGAAGAGGGAAGTCCCACCCTGAATGTGGGTGTTTCCATTCCATGGACTGCTGTCCAGGATGGAATAAGAAGGAGAGAACTGGATGGGCATGGAGCATTCATTATTCTGCTTCCTGACAAAGGGTGTGATGCAGGCAGCAGCCTCAGCCTCTTGCTGCTGTGACAGTCTTGTCATGACAGCCCTCACCTTGAATCATAACTGAAAATAGACCCTTCCTTTCTCAAGTTGCTTTGTTCAGATATTTTGTTGGAATAACAAGATAAGTAACTAATACACCAGGTAAAAAGCAGGGCGTGGTGGTACATGACTGTAATCAGTGCTCCAAGGTGGGAGACAGGATGGGAGATAGGATCCCTAGAACACACATACACACACACACACACACACACACACACACACACACACACACGCACGCACACACATGCTCACATGCTTGCACGCACACACATGGATGCACGTGTGCACGCACACACACACATGTGCATACACGTGCACATACACACATGTGCACACATACGCGTACACACAGACACCACACGTAAACTAGAATACAATGTTATAAAACAACCGGCAGGGCAGTTTGTAGCTAGACTATCCACATGAGTACATGGGTGTCAGTCACCGGTAATGAGGACACTAGTCTTCTGGAGAGGTATTATAACCCAGACACCAAGGCAGGAAGGAAATGTCCCAAGCATTGATGGTAATTAAGCAACATTTAAATTCTTATCTTTTCTTCCAGTGGCTTTGGGAAGGGATAAAGGGAAACGGAAAGGCGGGGCACAAGCATCGCCACGCCCCATCTTTCCCCCACTGCTCTCAGAGCTTCTGAAGCCTGCCTGCTCTGTTCTGTCCGCGCACGCGCGCACGCGTAGCAGGGAGTTACAAAGAGTTCAACCTGGATGTCCAGGCAGTGAAAGGCTGGGGACATAGCTCGGCGGCAGAGTTCTCACTTCACTACAGCGCCAAAGAGAAAGCCGTCTCTAGCCTGCAGATCCAAAGATCTTCAGGTGTCTTCTCATACATGACATTTCTGTTAGGCCCTTATCAACTCTGAAGCCATGACAACATTTAGAGTTAAGGGTTACTCAGGGAACAAAACGCTACATTTACTCTGAGATCAGAGCTCTTTCCTCTGTTCTCAGGAGAGACTGCAGTGGGCAAGTGGGTGCATTCTGCTTGTTACCTTATTTCCTAAATTCCCCCATTCTATTTTTATCTGTCTCTTTAAATCTACAGCCTGTGAACCAGCAGGGGTGGAGATATCCTTGGGAGGACAAAAGGATGCTGTTTTGACTAGTGCAGGGTCTCTGTCTGAGTTGACATTGTTTTGGAGCTGGCTCTGGCTGCTTTTGCATGTCTGTGCCAGTTGTCTGTCAGGGCTACTGCAGACATTGCTGAGAGTTCACTGTACACCAGCTTATCCAGCAAAAGCCCGGGATAGTAAAGATTGTGTGTGCATGTGTGTGTGTGCGTGTGTGTGTGTGTGTATGCCCCTGATAACCATTCCTTTAAGAATCTTAAGGTTTATTATTATTTTTATTAACAATGCCACAATGAATTCCTCCCTGTCCCATTTTATTGTGTCTAGACTGTTTATTTTCCCACCCTGCCACAAAATTTTTATGTGATAATTAAAATTGTAGAATCATCAGTTTAGGTTTCAAGCATCCCAAGAAATCTCCAATTTACGCACTTCAATTGCATAGTTACAAATGAGGTATTCTCCTCTTGACATATCTGCATTTTATTCTGGATGGATTCAGAGTCACTTGCATCTGCATGATAGCTCTGTGTAAGAAGACCTCTTCTATACTGCTGGGAGCAGGGACTGAGACTAGGAACAAAATCACATCAATTTTTATGGCCAACAGAGTCATGGTTCTGATGCCTGACTCGCACCATCTCCACATTCAGAAAGAACATGTCACAGCAGCCTCTCCAAATCCCAGCAGCTGTCAATCACGTAAAGGAGAATGCGCTAATTTTGATTGCAGGCATGGTGGAGAGGATACATTTCTGGGTCTTTCTTAATCAGTATGGTTCTCTTATATTCAGGCTGTGATTACAGGAAGGTCAAATCCCACAACCTTCTTCAGAAAACAGGCCCCAGATTTCTTAGGGAATAAGGTCAATCAGATCAGCGACATTTCCTAACTCCGTTACCTGCTTGTGTTTCCTTGGATGGACACAAGCTCTAAGGCAGTCATGGAGCCAGCTTGAGAACACAGCCTAACCGGCCTTCCTAACCTAGGACTCATAGCGTACACATTCCCAGTTATTTCAAGATCTGTGACTGCTGGGGTCAGCTGACTGGAGCCCCGGGATTCTTCTGCGGCATCACAGGGCTGTGGAGTGTGCGAGGCAGTGCAGCGCCTGGGCCTTGGCATCTGTCTTTGTAAACTGTGCGGTAGTCTCATGACGGAGGGCTACTATCAGCGCCGTGAGCATTACGATCGCACAGGTGTAAAACACTTTGCTGTTGCTGAAGGTGTTGTCTCGTGAGGGTGGTTCCCAGGAAACCATGGGGCTCCTTTGTCTTTACTGTCCGGTACAGAACAATCGCAAACAAGAGAGTCATGGTTTTGGACAGGGGCTATTTCCATGGCAACAAAAGTTGCAAAGAAACAGCAAGAAAGCTTCAGAGGAAGTTAGCTTGAGAATTTTATCTATGTCAAGGAGGATGAAGACACGATACTTTCAGATAAACGCTTTTACTCAGGAAAGGTAGAAAAAACTAAGTCAATGGTGACCTGTTGAAGATGTTGGTGAGCCACTGAGGCGTGTCAGGTCACAGGGCTGAGAGGAGAGCAGCCAGGTGTCAAGTGCACAGAGCGGTGATCACTCCAAAGTCACCTCTGAAGTCCAGGCAGTGCTCTTCCTCACTGCTCCACTCTGCTGTTTGACATCTCCGTGGTGTCCTGAGGGACACTGCTTCCATTTTCGCCCGTCTCAGGGGCATCCTGTAGAGCCCTCTGGAGAACCATTTTGAGGGTCTGATGCTTCAACTGATGCCTGAAGGAGCCCACGAAGAAGTAAATGACGGGGTTGGCACAGCTGTTAATGGCAGTCAGAACAAGTGATGCCAGATAAAGGCCATAAGCAACTACACCATAATCAGTCTTAATCCAGATTAACAGGAACCAGTGGATGCCAAAGGGTAAACCGCAGAGGAGAAAAACCAGCACCGTGAGCATGATGGTCGCATACAGTCTGGTGAGCTTTATCCGACCAGCACCACAGAACAACCTGGCCAGCAGGGCCAGGCTGGACAGAAAGAGGACCACAAACAAAAATATCAGGCACGCGGCAGTGAAGAAGTTAGATGCCAGACACCGGTTGTCATTTTCGTATTTGGCATCTAAGAAGCCACAGAAATACCGGTTTAGAATGCTGATCAATATGGACAGGACCCAGATCGCAGCACACATGACAGTTGATGTGTGTTTCGGGCGGCGGCAGCGATACCAGATCGGGCACAGGACAGACAAGCAGCGCTCGGTGCTGATGGCACTGAGCATGCTCAGGCCTGCTATGTAGGGAACCATCATGACGGTGTTAAAGGCTGGGAGGAAGATAATGTTGGGATAGAAAAACTTGAGGAGAAGCAGCGTGGAGTCTATGATGTGACAGAGGAGGAATAGGAAGTCAGCCACCGCCAGGTTTAGGATGTAGACGGAGAAGGCGTTCCTGCGCAAGCGGAAGCCCAGGAACCAGAACACAATGGAATTTCCTGTCAACCCAACCAGTCCTGAGATGACGATCATCAAGTTTGGGACCAGGGTCCTGCTGTTGAAACTCCCAGGCACTGTTTTGTCCATTGGATTTGTTGTGACTGCCATCCCCGAGGCTGAGGTGTTTAGGCTCAGAAACCCTGCCGCGGTGCTGCTGGGAACACAGAGAAGATGTGAGCCTGCTGTATGTATACACCTTTTATTAAAGGCATATTTTTATTGGCACATATTAACTGTATAACATGATGAGTTTTATTATGAGATTTTTCAGACATGTTTATAATGTACTTTTTTATGATCACTAATTAATTGCCAGGCCTATCTTAGCATCTTATGTTTCAGGGGAGGTGGTACAGGCTGGCAGAGGTCAGGCAACTAACTAAAAAACCCCAAAGCCCTGGAACCTGCCCCCTCCCTTTTGAGCAGTCCTTTAGAATTATCACCACAGTGCATTAATTATATGTAGATGGGAGACAAGCCAGAAAATGTTCAAATTAGTTTCAAGATGGTAATCAATATTGTGGATTAAGAAACCACCAAGCTTAAATGAAATACAGAAGGAGTGAGGAAAAGAAGCCAACAACATGGAACGAAATAGTCATCTAGAGGAAAAATCAGAATCTGGAAGCTTGCTTTGCTTGCTTCTCCCCTCCCCCCACCTTACAAAAGCAGTCATGATTTCAGAAATTCACGGAGGCAGGAGGATGCATTGTTCTTCGGGGATGCAGACATACATCCAGCACTGAATGCACCCCATTCTTGATGCCCTGTCTAAGAGACACTGGCTGCTTTGGTCCCTATTTCCATTTAGGGAGTTTAAAGATTTGCACAGCTAGTTTTAGGGTCTGATGCATTTTCTTTTTCATGAAACCAGGAAATCCATAGCAACAAGTTATTTATACTTAGTTTGTTGACTAACCTACTTGGGTTTGTAGAATCCTCATTTAACATGGGGGAGGGGGAGAAGAGAACTTTGACTTAATCAGACAAAGAAATACTCCTCTGATCATACCATGCAAGTCATTTTATTACTCATCCCTGATCTCTTGCACTGCTGCTTAAGGCTTTCTCTCCTCACATCACCATACCCTCACACCATGACTCTCTACATCACTACACACCCTACCATGATGGTCTACATGACTACACACCCCACCATGATGCTCTACATGACTACACACCCACCATGATGGTCTATATCACTACACACCCACCATGATGGTCTACATCTCTACACACCCCACCATGATGCTCTACATCTCTACACACCCCACCATGATGTTATTCATCACTACACACCCACCATGATGGTCTATATCACTACACAGCCACCATGATGGTCTATATCACTACACACCCACCATGATGGTCTACATCACTACACACCCCACCATGAAAGATGTGTAGTTTTACCAGAAAAGGGTCAAGTTATAATCTGTGATCAGTGAGTGCACGGTTGCTAAAGAGAGTAACACCTTTAAAAAGAAGCCAAGCACTGCCCTAGGACTAGTTAGTGTTTCTATTATGATAAAACACCATGGCCAAAAGTAACTTGTGGAGGAATGGATTTGCTTCAAGTTTACAACTCTCATATCATGCTTTATCACTGATCACGGAGGGAAGTCAGGGCAGAAACTCAAGGCAGGCACATGGAGACAGAAACTGAAGTACAAGCCACGGAGACCACTGTTAACTAGTTTGCTACTCAAGGACTTTTCAACCCACAGTGGGTGGGACCCTTCTACATCAATCATTAATCAAGAAAATGCCTACAGACTTGCCTACTAGCCAATCTGATGGAGGCAGACAAGTTGAGAAAAACCAAACCAAACCAAACAAACAGAAAATTACTGTGGCCAATAAATAGAAATTTTCCTGAGGGCATTTCAAGATTCTATTCACTGGCCAGACTCACCTCTATGCATTGTAAGTTCAAAGGTGCATGCTAGTACACTAATTTGAAAGACTTTCCTGTGAGTGAATGAGGCCTGAGGGCATCCCACCATCAGTGGAAGGGCTTTCCCAGCCTCATTTGCCAAGGTTCTCAGAGGCTGTTGAAGTCAAGGCCCTTGGGCGCCTGGCTACTGCTTGAGCTGGTGCTCATGTGGTACAGTCAGGATAAAAAAGTTCCTAGATCATAGAATTTTCTACTGTGATTCCTAAGGAGAGCTAGGAAGTCTGGAGCATAGTTGTATTCTCTACAGGGAATCCCTGAGAGTGTGATGTGTGAACTATTAAGGTAAAGCCAAAGCTGCAATGGAATTCCAGGATGCTGGAGATGCCATGGATACAGAATTCTGGCTCAGACATCGAGAGGAACCAGCTTCAGAGGGAGGCCGAGTGGGTTACAAATGGTGAGATTCTAGGAGCTCAGCTGCCCAAGCCTGTTGGCACTTGTGTAGTGATGCAATATACCCTAGATGTTGGCCATGCAGCCTCCACTGTGTGCTACCTGCTGCGTTTTTGTTTTTTGTTTTTGTTTTTGCTGTGATCTGACCCTTTTTCCTTGTTCCTCCATTTATTGCCGCTGGTATGGAAATGATTACTCTGTGTCACAGTTTTATAGAATGGTTATATATATATTCATTTCCCCATCCCTTCATATCTGCTCTCTGCCTTTGCAACCTCCCCCAGCAAAATAGAATAAAATTTGAAAGAAAAACAAAACCAACAATAACAACAAAACAAAAGCAAGCAAACTAAAGTCTCAGCATGGAAGCTGTAGTGAGACACAGTGAGTCACACAAAATGCCCTTTAGTCTGTACATCTTTACTTGCAAGTGTTCATTGCAATGAGTTATAGGTCTGGTTCGAGGGCTCTGGCTTCTGCTACACCATTTATACTGAGCCTCACCGGGACTCCTCTTGGATATCCTGTCCTTGCCCAATGTCATGGAGTCTCTGCCGCTTTAAATCTGCAGGTCCAGCCACTTCAATACTCTAGCAGTTCATAGACGGGGTAGATGTTGGGGTGGACCAACTCATAGCCTTGGTTCTGGGCTGGGATGGTAGCTGGATTGGTCAGCCTGCCGGCTTTCCCTCATCATCCGCACAGGGCAAGCTCTCCAGCACTGCCCCAGCTAGCTCGCCCACTGCAGTAGGCAGCAAGGAGCAGGGACAGTTCTCCTGCTCTCATGCCCCTGGGGCTGGCTCCACCACACCCACAACACCAGCTCTACTGTTTTGCCCAGGCAAGGTTTAGGGCTTGCTCTCCCAATTGCTGCAGCTCTCCCTCTCTCTTGACTCCATGGCCATCTCTCCCACCTGCGACAAGTGGCAAGGGGTGGGTGTGGGGGGTGCCACAGGAAGATGAGGGAGGGGTCAACTTTCCTGCTTTCACACTCGCAGGGCTGGCTCACCTAAGCCTCTGCCAACAGGGTCATTTCTGCTGTGTTGCCCGGGATGCGGTACAGGGCCTGCTTTCCTGAGTGCTGCAGCCAGTGAGGGGCAGGACCAGCTCCCCCATTCTCATGCCCTTTTTATATTCTCATAGGTGTTCACAGCTGAAAGTTTGTCTTGCGTCTCAGAGGAGTCTGAATTTATAATGTTGGAACTGTGAAGGCTTTGGGACTTTTGCAGTTGGATTGGGTGGACGACTGGATTTTTCATTATGAAAGAGACACAAGGCTCAGAGGTGGAATAGTGTAGTTTAAAGTGATGTTTTGGGGTGCCAGGCTGGGAAGGGGTGGACTTTGTCATCATTAATGTTGGCTGTAAACTTGAGCAGGTTAGGAAACACCTAGGAAATTCACGAAGCATATCCCTCAATATGTGTGCGAGGTCACCTCCAGACATGAGCCCACGGGAACTGACACAATAAATATATTAAACCATGATGTACTCAATGTGAAGACTGTGCTGCTGGGAGGTAGGGCCTGGTTGGATAAAATAGGTCAGTGGCAGTGAGTTCTTTGGGGTCACAGCTTTCTCTGGCATCCTCTCTATGTCCCTCTTTTTGCTTCCCACACACCAAAGTTTGAATCTCCTCTTCCCTTAACTTTCACCGCTATGTTGCTGGTTCTGCTCACAACGGACTGAATCCTCTGAAATCATGAGCCAAAATACATAAACCTTCCACTTGCATTATGTCAGGTACTAGCCACAGCAAGGAAAAGTAACGGGTGTGGCCATTATCAGTGATTTTTGTCTTTTCACTTTTGCATTAGGCTTAAAACTGTTATTATCCAGGCAAATGCAAACCTGACCCCATCCCTTGGGGACCTGGCAGAGACAGAGTGGCCACCCTTGCATGCATGACAGGCAGTAGTACCCTGACTCTATATGCAGGTGCAAAGGTCCCTTTAAGAGACAAGCTTTGCACACTCCTGCTCTTTTTTGCTGTTTCTCTGAGGAGGCCCATCTCTGTCTCCCTCTGTCTCTCTCTTTTTCTTTCTCTCTTCTCTCTCCCCTCCCTTCCCCAGTAAACTTCCTTCCCATGTAAGCTGTCTGTGATGGCCTGTTTGTCTCTCGCCCTGCATGGTTCCATCTTGCCCTGCACATCATCACAAAAACCATTTAATACAAAAATTTTAGTTATAGAATATTTTTAGTGTTGTGATAAACGCACTTGATGAAAGCAGTTCAAAAAAGGAAGAGTTTATTTGGGTTCGTCGTTTGAGAGGACCCGTCATGGCAGGGAAGGACCATGAGGTGGCTCGTCACGGGTGTCTTAAATCAGAAAGTAGAGAAAGATTCAAACTACGGGGTGATGTCACCACATTCGGGGTGACTCTTCCCTCCTGTGGAAATATCTCCACAGACACGGCCAGAGATGCATCTTCTAGGCTTCTGTAAATCCAGCCAAGCCGCCAGTGAAGAGCAACACATTGCGGCAGCCTGTATTATTTCAATAGTTGGGTTTATAGTCTGTCATTAATAAGTTTTATGTTATTAATAATGGCCCATGTTTTCCAGTTTAAAGAATTTCCCTTTCACATTTCCTGTAATGTCAGTCAAGAGGTTATGAACTTTGCCTTGTTTATCCAGGAAAGTTTGCTCTTTCTATAGCTGTTCTGGGTGACAGACATGCTTGCTATGGTGTTCTTGCTCCACAGTTATTCTTTAACTACAGTAATTTAAGTATTTTATTCTGTGCTCTGATCTGTAGGGTTTCTGCTAAGGAGTCCACAGGTGGTTTTATTGGGATTTCTTCATCTGTAATACATTAAAAGAATTTTGATGCTCTCTGAAGTTTTTCTTTGATTGCTAATGGGCATGCTTTGGTAATCCCCTCTTTGTGTTGCATTTCACTGGAGACCTCTCTACTTTCTGTACATTGCTATCTCTTATTTTACTTGACCAGGGGAGGTTTTTGTTGTTTTCAAGACTGGGTTTCTCTGTAGCTTTTTGAGCCTGTCCTGGAACCAGCTCTTGTAGACCAGGCTGGCCCCAAACTCACAGAGATCTGCCTGCCTCTGCTTCCCGAGTGCTGGGATTAAAGGTATGCGCCACCACCACCTGGACGACCAGGGGAGCTTTTAATCCATTATTTCTTTAAATTTGCTTTCTGGCTTCTTTTTTGAAGCTGACTCACTGTGTAGCCCAGATTGGCCTTGAGTTCACAATCTTTCTGCCCCAGCCTCCCATATTGTGATTATATTATGTGAAGCTACACTTGGTCTTCTTTTTAACATTTTATGTTTGTTTTTAATTCTGTGTATGTTGTGTGTCTGTGTGGGGTATATGCATATGAGTGCAGTTGCCTACTGAGGTCAGGTAATGGTGCTGGACCATCTGACCCTGGAGTTATAGCCATTTTTCAACTGTCTGCCTTTAGTGCTAGAAATTGAACTTGGGTCCTCTGAAAGAACGGGATGCATTCTCAGCAGCTGAGCCCCTCTTGTGTGTTGTACCTACGTATTCAGTAGGTATCTTGATGATAATTCGCAATTCCCTACACCCTAGTAAAGATTGCACTGAATTTTCAGACATTTTGGGTAGTATGGGTATTTTGGTATGTGCCCTCATGCTGAGCTGCATCCAGTCCTTAGCATGGACATTTAAATCATACTGATTTTTCTATTCCAGGCTGCCTTTCTATTTTTTAAATGTCACTTCCAATTTATTTAATCAGATCTTCCATTTTAAAGACCTTCCACCCGTGGTTGAATACATTCCTACGTGTTCCTGGAGGGTATGGCAGAGGACTGATCTTGTCTTTTCTACACAGTGTGGCTTGTAGCAATTCTGCTGATTTGCTGATTTGGGGTTTGATTTTGTGCTTTGCTGAGTTTGTTTATGAGTTCTTGTGACTCTAGGTGGAACCGTTAGAGCGGTTGGTATAAGACCTTGTCACCTGCAAAAGCCAGGATTTGGCTTTCTCCTTCTAACTAGTATTCTTTCTTTCTTTTTTTTTTTTTTAAATCTTTTATCTTGTCCAAATTCACCAGCAAGGACTTTCAGTACCATGTTGAGTAAAACGGTGAAAGCGAGCATCCTTGACTTTTTCTATTTTATATGAGACCTCAGAGAGAAGGCTTCTAAGTTTTCCTGTGTCGTTAGCAGGGGCTTATTGTGTATGGTATTTATTGTTGAGACATGCACCTTCTACACTTATCTGTTCAGAGTTTCATTTTTTTTTGTTTTGAAAAGAATGAATTTTAGTTGAGATGGAGGAAGGACAGAGATGAGAACAAGGAAAGAGATATCTCGATTGAAGGAGCCATTATGGGGCTAGCAGGAAATCTGGCTCTAGAGAAATTCCCAGGAATCCATAAGGATGACCCCAGCTAAGACCCTAAGCAACAGAGGAGAGGGTGCCTAAACTGGCCTTGTCCTGTAGTCAGAATGATCTTAAATATCACATTGAACCATCCTCCTGCAACTGATGGAAACAGAGGCAGAGACCCACATCGGAACTGAGCTCCCAAAGTCCAGTTGAAGGGTGGGAGGAGTGAGATTATGAGCAAAGAGGTCAAGATCATGATGGGGACACCCACTGAAACAGTCTACCTTAGCTACTGGGAGCTCACCAACTCCAGCGAGACTGGGAAGGAACAAGCATAGGACCAAACTGAATGTGGTTGACAGTTGCATGGCTGGGGCAGACTGAGGGGCCACTGGCAGTGGCACCAGGATTTATCCCTACTGCTTATATTGGCTTTTTGGGAACCTATCCTCTTTAGATGGATACCTTGCTCAGTCTATATATAGTAGGGAGGGTCTTGGACCTTTCCCAAGCAATGTGCCTTAACCTATCTGAGGAGTGGATGGGGGTGGGATAGTGGTGGGGTAAGTGGAGGAAATGAGGTGAAGGGAGGGAGTAGGAACTTGGATTGGTATGTATGATGAAAACAGATAGTTTGTTTTCTTTTTAAAAAAATAAACTAAAAACATTAAGAGCTAAGATCCATATGTGAGAGATAAAAACAAGATTCCACTTCTGAATCTATTTGGATGACTGTACTTGGGTTTTTGTGTGTACGTGTGGCAATGTGAGTGCAGCTGTGTGTGTGTGTGCGTGCACGTGCACACACATGTGTGCATGTAGGTGGGGTAGAGATTGATGTCTATTTTCTCAATTGCTTAATAGAATTAGTTTTAAAGACAGAGCATCTCACTGAACCTAGAGCTCACTAATTTGGTCAGACTAATGGACCAGCAATCCCCAAGGACCCTCCTGTTCCGCTTTCTTGGTGCTAGCATTACCGGAATGTGCCACACCTGGCTTTTATGGGCGATGCCCGGTATTTGAATCCAGGGCCTTATACTTATTCAGAAAGCACTTTACCAACTGAGCAATCTTCCCAGAACCTCTCTTCCTTTATTTTGTTCTTTAGGGAAGGTCATGATCTCTTATTTTTTTTGGTGCTGGGAACTGAAGCGGAGGCTTGTGAGTGCTGAATGCACATGCTACCTTCAGGCCTCCTTGAAACCTTCAGCCTGTTGGAGAAGTACACCATCCGCGTAGTCAAGGAATGGTCTGTAGATTTAGTGTTCATATTCTGACCTTGTGCACCCAGAGATTCTAAGCAGCTTGCTCCTTTACTCTGAGCTCCCAAACTTGAGGTTTGTGGCTATTTAGCTGCTGGGGTGTTGTCACTGTTTGACCACCAGAGGGTGGTCCAAGCCCAAGTTTGTACAGATTCACAGCTTCCATTATTCTTCGAAAGGAACTAGAGGAGTGTCTAAAAAGGGGACTTTTGTTTACAGCATTCTCAGACGCAGGCACCTCATCTGGCCTCCAACATGTGCTCAGGCACTGTAGAAGCCATTCTAGCTCCGTGTCCTCGCAGAGTAACTAGCTCTCGCACAATGGTTTGACGTCTATTTCATTCTTCCTTCCTCAGCCAATTAGTACTACCTGGGTTTGGGAGAGGGCGTAGTGGGCACCGTGGTAAGAAACACTGAGATCCCTAAACCCACAGAGACCACCGTAGCATTTGGGAGGAACAAGATCTTCCTGTTGCAGGCTTCCTTTGGCTGTGGTAAATTCCTGTTTTACAAACAGCATACTCGGATACAGGTGATAGAGGCCAGGATAGAACTCTACCAACTGGTACCACTTCACGATGGTCACTCTCCTGGGAACAGAACTCTGTATGGCTCAGGTCAGCACCAGGTTTTATTCCTTGCAACACTCTGAGGATTCTACTGTGTCTTATCTCCAGTGACTGAAGTCCAATCATACTACAAAAGCATTTGTGCAACTATGTTCATAGCAGCATTGTTTGTAATAGGCAGAACCTGGAAACAACCTAGGTGCCCCTCAATGGAAGAATGGATCAAGAAAGTGTGGATTATATACTCATTAGAATACTACTCAGCGGTAAAAAACAAGGACATCTTGAAGTTTGCATGCAAATGGATGGAAA